>JAECUM010001567.1:0-210964 GCA_016617855.1 Megalonaias nervosa
TATATTCCTTTAATGTGTACAATACAAGAGCTTTACTCAACGTAGATTTGAAAACAATACAAAAGGATGACAAAGAAATAAAATGTACAAAATTATTACTATACACACTCATATTACAGTAGAATATATCAAAACAATACATAGTGAGGGAAGTGCAAATAAAAACAGCTCTATTTTTGTATCTAGGTCGTGAATTACTACGTGTTACTAAGGGTCTCGGTGCTTTGTCCGCAAACAATATGGCGGCAGCCGGGTACAGTGATGTCATGGTCTATTTTTAGCAAAAAGTAGAATTCAGTACAAGCGCCATTGATCTTCCAGGTAGGCTGTATTGCTTCAGCTGTAGAGCACACTTGCTTTTTGGCACTTCAGCTGTAGAGCACAGTTGTTTTTTGGTAGTTCAGCTGTAGATCTTTGTTGCTTTTTGTCACTTCAGCTGTAGAGCATTGTTGTTTTTTTGGCACTTCAGCTGTATAACACAGTTGCTTTTTGGCACTTCAGCTGTAGATCTTTGTTGCTTTTTGACACTTCAGCTGTATAGCACAGTTGCTTTTTGACACTTCAGCTGTAGAACACGGTTGCTTTTTGGCACTTCAGCTATTGAACACAGTTGCTTTTTGACACTTCAGCTGTAGAGCACAGTTGCTTTTTGGCATTTCAGCTGTTGAGCGTTGTTGCTTTTTAGCACTTATGACCACAAATATGTCTTGCAATAGTAACAATAAAGGTTACCAAAACATCTTAACAACAAATTAAATGTGAACCAATTTTCTGGTCACAGGGCTAAAACACACCCCAGTTGTACGATATATACTAATAAATGTTAGTTGATATTCAAATATTTTGGTCACAGCGTTAAAGCGCACACCAGTTGCACAGTAAATGCTAACCACTGTTACTGAATATTCTAATGTTCTGGTTACAGAGCTAAAACACATCAGTTTTACAGAATGCGTTAGCCACTGTTAGTTGGTGTTCCAATGTTCTGGTCACAGAGCTAAGAAACACTTCAGTTGTACAAATATATGTTAACCACTGTTAATGGATATTCAAATGTTCTAGTCACATCACTAAAATACATAAAAGTTATATAGTAAACGCTAATCACTGTTAGTTGATATTCCAATGTTTTGGTCACAGATCTAAAATAAACCCCAAGTTCTACAGTGTACATCAACCACTGTCAGGTGATGCTCTAATGCTCTCGTCACAGAGATAAAACACATTTCTGGTCCCAGAGCTATATTATACTTTAACCAGTGTTAGTTAATATTCCGATGTCCGTGTCGCATTGTTGAAATAAACTTAGATCTACAGCATACAGTAACCACTGTTATTTGATAGTCCAATGTTCTGGTCACAGAGGTAAAATAAACTTAGATCTACAGCATACAATAACCACTATTATTTGATATTCCGATGTTCTGGTCACAGAGTTAAACACTTAGTTCTACAGTATACGCTATCCGCTGTTTGTTGATATTTACAGGTTACTTCATTTGTATGGGAAAATATGAACCAGTTTTCTGAGTAATACTGCACGACCTTGCGAATGCAGTATTAGTCCGAAAATAAAAAACCAAAACAAACCCAAGTTCATTATTTCCCATATAAATGCAATAACCTTTTTTTTTTTTTTTTATTATATACTCAATTTGTTTTTCTACCCAAGGCTTAACAATAAATAGAATACACTACAAGTTTTAAGTAATTTAATGTCTGCTCTATTCGAAAATAAATACACAACCGTAGATTCATCGATACTGAGTAACAATATTCATGCGCACATAGCGCCGCCCAGAGACATTTGAACTTTGTCGTGCACTCGACATTAGTTGTTACAAAATTTGTTTTGGTTTACATAAAATTGAAATATAGTCATATTGTGAATGAATGCGAATTGAAACAACTTTTCCAGTTGGTCTGGACTAGATGGATTTGGTTTTTCTGTTGATCCAACTCATTTTTGCTGTTCTGCTTGTGATGAATTTGAATTTTTTTTAATAGCTGAGTTAATTCTGTAACATGTACATGTGATTTGAGAAGTGGACTGGCGTTGAAACAGTCGCACATCTGTTTCTGTTCTGGAATTGATTGTTTGAAATCATAATGTGCGAAACATATTAATTCTTTTAATTGAAATTATCAAAAAAACCCAAAACGTTATGGAATATCACATTCATTTCGTTTTGAGTCCAGTAAGGAGAATGTGATTTCAGTTGGAAATGAGGTCGATATTACAGTACAATTTTGTGGTATGTATCAAGTTTTGGAACGAATGACATGGGACGTGTCATTAGGATTTGCAGAACTAAGTATATTTTTTAGGAAATTCCAGATGCATAAATGTAAGTACGTTTATTGCCATTTTTATTACCTGCTAAAAAAGACATGTTTATGCCTTGTCACTTGCATGCGCACTGTTGGAGGGACAACAGCTATGACATGTATAGCTTCCATCAATAACCTAACATTTCATCAAAATAGTTAAACAGGGAAAATTACAAAATAGTGTTGTGTGACAGTCCATTTAATCTGTGGTAATAATACTTTTTCGTCGTCTTGGCTTATTGGCTCTGATGCTCTTACTTTCCTACCAAAACCTTCAGTTGCATATTATTTCTCGAATTATGTGTTTTGTGTGACTTGTAAAATGGTACGTCTCTGATAGAAATGCAATAGTCACTGGCCTCAATATGTTTTTCTGTGCCATCTTTATAGTACTGATCATAGTCTGAACCATTCTTTTTGCTAAATGCTACGAATATTTCTCCTAAATAGCTGTTTAAATTATCAGAGTCGTATTTTCAATTACTGCGTTCCTCACTTTTGTTGATGACATTGCAAATATCACTTCCATTCCATTGCTTGTTTGAAAGTTTCGTTTGGGACTCATTTAACCCGTCCACATCGTAAGCTTGATCATCTCTACTTTCAGATGGGCGAAATAACTTGTTTAGTTCATTCATAAACAAACCTAATCAACTAAAAGCTAAATGTCAAGCACATGAGTGTTTACAAAGTAGCTTCTAATACATGTTACTATGTATAGACACACGTGTCGTGCAGTATCAAACCATGTAGTTTAAAAAAAGTATTGCACGATTCTGACAATGTAAAATTAACGGGAAAAATGAGCATATAATAATCTAATGTTTTGCATCAAGTATTTGTATATCACCATAATAGACATGTCTTTTCAAGGAATGAAAAACAAACGAAGCAGCAGGAAGAACGATTTGCAGATAAACTATTAATTAAACAATGGTTTATAAAGGTATGAGTTACAATCTAAAATGAAAGAATTCCACATGCAAAGTACACCTTGCTGCTATTTCATATATATATATATATATATATATATATATATATATATATATATATATATATATATATATATATATATATGTACGTTTGACTATAAATACGAATGTACGTAGAAAATAAACCTTTACAGACAGCAGGAAGCACGTAAAATGTCACATTCCTGTCTACATGTAACTAATTCTCCATATTTTCCAAGCTTCTTGAAATGTGATACAAATCACAATTCAAGCGGTACATTTCTGTTATTTTTAAAATTTCGTTTTCACAGGGAACCAATATTTCTAACTGAACCAATGACCACATTTAATGGAGAAGACTTTCCAAATATCGACACTTGCACCAACAATTGTTACTAACTCCGCTTTCTATTCTATGTCAGTAATGTCTCGTGTTATTTTTTCCAAATTAAATAGTAAATTCGCTCCACCCTCACCCCCACCCCCCAAGAAAAGTAGTTTTAGAGAACGAAACTTCTCTAATACTGTAGATGAAAAAGATTATAAATGAAAATATGATTTTAACAACTTCTTCAAACCACCGAAATTTGTATTTCATGAATTAATGAATAAAGTTTAGTTATCAGAATTTTTAAAATGTTGCTTAGACATACGCCGACTAATTCCCACCTAAGCAAGAAATATGAAAAATACTTTCAGTAATAAATAGTCCCAAAATGTTTTAATGTCCGCAAGAATATACAAATCTTTAAATCATGAAAATTACACAGGTTTTTTATGTGAATGATATACACTTCCCGATGCAGTAATACATTAATATTAATGTGCATGTACAATCGTATAATTGAAATTACGTCGCCCTCAGGTTACGAAGACTTTCACTGTCCAATAAATCCTCAGAAAGTAACAGATATCTTCATAATCTTGTATCCACTTCTTTTTTAAGAGAATGCAAACGTCCTTAGAACAATGAAAAAATAATGGTACACCAATGTTGCGAAGCGATTGGACAGCTTTGTCTTGAGAATACATTCCAGGAACAGTCATACTAAACACGGTGTCATGTGGTTCCGCGCTTGCAACCAAACAAATGACCCTTAATTTTACAAAATAATGAAATGCTTGATACATTAAGAATTTCATATTAGCTGATGATTAAAGCGAACAACTATTCTATAAATCGGACAGACAAACAGTATAAACATTCTGGATGGTATCAATATATATATAAGGTATTGTAATTCTGATCATTACTGACAACATGACGAACTGGACGATCGGACACATGAACAATTTATGGTCGAACTATCTGGATACATGGTCTTGGTACAATCATCTTCTTTAAAAATTGCCGTGATGATTCAAATGTCATACATGTTTTAGCCTCTGAAAATAATTTCTCACGCCTGAATGAATCGCGAGGCACAATCTTCATACAGTGATTCAGAAAAGTTTTCAATAAATTTGCAACACTCAGGATAATAATTGTCAGTAAGTTTCATGAAATTATGACACAACACCCCAATTTCTTTCCAAGTCATGCAGCTCCTCACGGCCCACTTCTGACAAGATGCTGTGATTTAGAAAAAGCTGAACTTGTTTTGTTCTTTTAATCGTACTGTGGAACCAACCATCGGCTATTCATAAAACACGCCGAAAAGTTCGCGCAAATCACAGAGGGGACAAGATGAGATCTGATATAGGTAGGATACCTCCCTCATACTGGTGTACTGGTGTGTACGTCAAGCTGGGCTAACTTTCTTTCAAGCTTACACTTGTCTTTAATTGCTCTTTCAAGTCGTCTGCTGAGCTCCAGCTCTGATACTTTCCACATAAGAAGAAGGTCTTCTTTGCTAAGATCATCGATATTGATATCAATATTTTCATTATATTCTCTGCTTACTTGTGAGTTATATAGTGAATGGTGCCTTTGTTTATCCAACCTGTCCTTTCGTCGACTCAGAGATGTTGAACATCTTCTGTTCATAATTTTCCCCATATCCTGAGCAAATGTGTCCGGTTGATTTTGATTGACCCGATAAACGCTCTCTCTATTGCAGAGATGTCCATTAGGAAGCCTTGTATCCTTAGTAAACCTTCTATCCTCAGAGGAGTCACCACTCTCTGAAATTACACTGTAGTCCTGACAGTCATCATGAGGTAAATAAAATTCGTATTTCTTGTGGCTTCTGGGGACATCGAAATAGTCCGAATCTGTTGCATAGCTGTCCATCTCTGACGTGTTTGTTTCAAAATTATTTTCTGCATCAACATCAACAGCTCGGGTCTCTCTAGTGGAGTTCTTTTGAAACTCATCACTTGAAAATATACGGGCAGAGGCTGGATTATTTGACTTGCCATTAAGTAATAAATGTTTGGATAATATATCACTAGTGTCCTCCTTTGGTAGGTGTGCAATATGCTTATTAGGTGGACTATTTCCCACAAATGATGACTCAAAGGAGAATGCTGCACCTTCCGGGTCATGCAAACTCTGCAGTATCTTTGCATTGATGTCACTACCGAGGTCCTTAAGATCAACTTCAGTAATATGAGCAGTTGGCGAAGCAGGAGTGTCGTCATCCCCAAACAGATTGTTTTGCTCCATTTCTCTAACCCTTAAAAAGAAGCAGATAGATAGATATTGATACATTCTAGTGTTCAGCTATAAACTATGTTCTTCTTACATCATTTATGACTAATATCTCGAACTTAAATATTCTTTTTTTCCATAATCTAACTCAGACTACATTTGTTGTTGCCACGGAAGACCTGACTACTATATGCACATAAATCTCTTAAAATATCTCAGACATGGAGAGTAAAAATCTTTAGAGTCATTCATATATTTAGTCATTCATATATTTAGAATCATTCATATATTTAGAATCATTCATGTATTTAGAGTCTTTGAAGACCAAATTTAAACCCACTGGAAATATATTTGTCGAATGACCGTTTCTTTACAGGTCTCACCCCTTCTTGGTCTTTGAAATGTTAAAATTGAGGAATAAAATGAACCATTAATCTCGAAATCCATATAAGCCATTTCGAAATTGTACTTCGTTGAATATCTAAGAAAAGCAAACGATATAATGACTCCTTGAAGTTCAAATGTTTTATATTTCATGTTTTATTCACTCTGGTTGGTTATTCAAGTTTCAATACTTTGCTTGAGTGATCTAATTTTCCTGATTTTTTTTATTGAAATGCTATCACCTTTATCCCTATGTTGAACATTGAACATTGTAGTTAGTTCTCTATCAGTGGAGTTTTTACATAGCAAAGTCTGAAATGCAAATAACGTCAATATGAGAGAGAAAGAGTGAGACAGTTACCATTTGGCTTTCTCTACAACCGAAAGGAAGTTTCTGTTCAGTCTTTTCTTTTTCGCCATGTCGGCAAGCTTGTTCGTCTGCAAAAATTATAAAGTCAAATAAAACGTTTCTTGTCAAGGTAAACAACAAAGAAAATTATTCTAGGTAGACTGACCTTCAAATATTTGCATGTATGGCACAGACAAACTAAAAACCAAAATGAATTAAAATGTGCCATCTTATTGTTAGTCAGAAAATGTATGAAATGTACATGAGTCGCGAATGAGTCAGAAGTGTTCCGGTTGGCTGTGTTGAGTGCCATGGGATCACTGATGTATTTAAGTTTCTGGCTTCATTGTCGCCAGGTATCTGAATTAATTAGTTCGTCCTTGCCTAACTTTTCGATTTGAAAAGTCGGATTTTAAACATCTATTTTTGTAATTTAATATGACTTCCTTGTCATAAACAATGATTTCATTCTATAATGGTATTTGATAAGCCGACAAGAATTACTCGTTGATTTGACCTTTCCGTGCAATATTCATTAGGGCTTAGTCCACTTGATCAAAACGTAATATTTTTGCAGGCATCATGCTTTTATTGTCCGAAGAAATTGTCTCATGGATCTTACATTGCATGCATAACACAAGCATGCCACTCAAACTCTTGCTCAAATGCACTAGGCCGAAATATTTATCAAAATGAAAAATGAAACTATCAGGTCATGTTGGTGAGGCCAGATCTTCCAAATAATGAAGTCTGAAAATGAGTTGGACATTAAATTAAATTCAAGATGTTTTATGAAATCTCACCTGGCCTGAAGAAGTTTACAAAGGTAAATTACGTCAGAAACCCCGTCCCCTCCAAATGTAAGTTGTTCATGAATTAAAACAGATAGAGAAGGGGTGGGGAGAACACGAACCCTTAACTGGAATAACGTTTAAAATAAGTTCTATGTTTTATTTTATGTCTTTGTTTTCCTTTTCATGACAAATGAGAATGCTAATAGTTAACACTGAAACTTCATATTGGGATATACTTTGTGAATATTTCATGTTACAGTCATGAATCTTCCATCTTGCCATGCAGCGTCACAGAGGCGATTGCTTGATACATTTTGGTATGAATGATGTGCCAATTTTTCATTCTCAAAGTCCCTAAAACAGCCAAAGAATGAACTTTAATAAAACATGTTTATGGTCATACTTTCCAAAACGAACTTCAGGTTATGTTTTTATAACTGCAAGTACTACAGGATAAGCTCGAGTACAAACCCTTTCTGATATATATATATATATATATATATATATATATATATATATATATATATATATATATATATATATATATATATATTACTGATTTTGGTTTTAAAAGTTCGCATGTGAATGAGTTTGGTAAGTGGGAGAATTACATTTTGTAATTTTTTTCTCGATACTATTCAAGGTATGTAACTTTTTCGATCATATTATGTAAAACCAGGCGTAAAGCTAATCATTTTGATTTGTGATAAAATACATTTTATTTGTGGGGAGGGTTGATTTTTTCTTAATGATAACCAACATTCCAATGGTAATTTATTAATTCGTCACATTTGGAAACTGAACTTTTAAATAATATTTGTAATGTGCATGCTGCTATTTCAGAAAGTTCAGAGACAATTACAGTTATAACGCATGCGATCTCAAGGTTATGGTATCTTAGAAAATACACTTCATAATTGTTATTTGAAAACTGCAAGGAAAATCTATATGGTAGTTCTATCATTGTGTCTTAAATTTGTGCTAAACTTTCATATTGATGTTCTACCGATTCATCTTCTTTTACCTTTGTTTTCTCTTCAGTGTTTGAAAAAAAATCTGAATAAAACGCACAAGTTCTTTTCATATATAATAAAGCCTGGACTAGTATTATTTCTTTGATTGTGGTTATAACCTTTTAGTCATTTAAGAAACCATGGTCATTTCGGCAACATGTTTTAGATTTAATACCCTCAAGCTCCCTAATGCACGAAATGAACCCCAGGTTATGTGTTTATAACTGCAAGTACTATTTCTGTACAGGATAAGCTCGAGTGCAAGCTCTTTTTGATATGTTTTACAGATTTTGGTTTAAGAAGTACGCATGTGACTGAGTTTGGAAATTGGAGGAATAACGTTTGTTCTCGATACGATTCAAGGTAAGTAACTTTCGAATGTGCATGCAAGATCTTGTACTTAATCATGCACCTAATTTTTTAAGAGGCTTCAAGTTTGATATAAATTTTTACACATGATACAAATTATTTTAAAGATATCGGAAGTATTTTTCTCAACACCATGATGTCAAGAGCACATAGGGATCTCAGCCAAGTTCGACTCTGCGCCATACTGGCTAAATAAGCGACTCTGACAATATAATATCTAATTTTGGATATTTTCCCTACGCCAACCAACTCTGAGTCCACGTCTGTATGTTAAGAGCAGTAAATTAGTTCCAAACATGTATCCCCATTACTTTGTTAATTTTCATGACATACTGAAGTCAATCCAATACATCTCTTGGAAGTAATTTTAAACTAAGCCTAATTCTTTCAAAAAGTTGTGTTGATATGTGTTTTTCTGCACAGCGTAAAATTACTGATGCTTATTGGAGCACTTCCGTTGTCAAACCTTCATTTTCGGAGGTGCGTAGTTCTGCACGTTGTAAAGCTTTTCAATTCAAATACATCTTGCTTGCAGTCCGTGATCCCATAATGCCGAAATAGAAGTTATCAGATGCTTTGTTTGTTTTTTTCTATTAATAAAATCCATCCCACCCCCACCCCCCAACAAAGCAGTGGAACTCGTGAAGTTTTGTTAATCCCATAATGATTAAATAGAAGGGATCTGTTTTACTAACAACAACAACCCCCCCAACCCCAACCCCACAAAAAACATAACAAAAAAAGGCCAAACAAACAAAACAAAACAAAACAAAAGAACAACAACAAAAAAGAAAACAAAACCAAACTTGTGAGTCAAGTGCTTCAGATGCCTGTTCCTAACACAGGGTGAAAAGTTCAAAACATACTTCAAATCTGAATATGTTACTTATATCGTTTTACAAAACTTTAGATTCAACCGATCTTTCTAAGCTACGGTATTAACATATTGGATCGTCATTTATGGACAATGCCGTTTTTGTTGTGTTTTTGTCCCTAAAATGCTGTTTTTGAAATCCCATCAATAAAGATCAAAAGGACAAAATATTTTCATGTAATCGGAGCAAACCAGCTCTGATTTTCTTGAAATTCCTTAAAAAGTGAAAGTGATTATATAGTATAAACTTAGAGAAGCTACCACGTTATAATTTTACGGGCGGTTTTCTAAATGTTAAATCAATATTTACGCTAGTACCTCCGAAAAATGTGTTCCAATGAATCGTCAGACAAAATGTTACATTATAAAGATAAATTATATCGTAATGGTAATGCACTGCGATGTATACAAACAATATATATTAACAGGTTTTCGGAACATTTCACCATGATGATCCTCGTATACCGATTATCCCAGTCGGTAGAGTGATCGAAAAAGTTGAGGTCGCGGATCAAAACACAAAGCAAAATAATTTTTTCATCGTTATTATTAGTCTATCTGAATCAAGCTGAGTCGTTTAACTTTTTCTAGATAAACAAATTACGTCTGGTTTTCATATATTGGTTTTAATAATGTTAAAAACACACAGGACAAATTGCGATACAACAGAATTTATTTTCTGTACGATTTTCTGTCGCCCCATAACAGGTTCACAGGTGATCACATTTTCTTATGTAATACAGTTATAAACAGATGAAGCACCTCAGCTAATGCGTGCATTCAGCCGAAGAGCTCCGTCAAGGATGTTTTCTAATCAAAGCTTACCCCCTGACCACTGAGCGTATCTCTAATTTTGGTGTATTAGCGAATACAATTTTAGCGAATAACCACATGTATAACTTTGATGATGTAGTTTTTACTCTACACAATAACAAGCGATTACGTGCTACATGCTGCGCTTTGTCCGCACAGACGAAAGAAACTGTGGTCGTTTATTCCAACACAAAGTATTATCAAACGCACATATCATGGATCGCTGTCACCAATGATGGATAAAAATATAGACAAAACATTATATGAGCAGTTTGCTAAAATAATATACACACGTCTGTCTGCTCACTCGTTGGTATTATACATGTGCAATTTCGAGGTCAATCCAACATACCATGAATGCGTGCCGACAGCTACCTTTCGGACTATCTCAGTCATTTATGAAAGAAGGATCGACCGAGTAGTTGCTAAAACATTTTTTTAATTTTGTCATTCGCAACTTCTTGGTCAATCATATGGTCAGTCCAGCCGTAAAATCCCGAAAAAGTTGTACAAATAGATTGCTGTTTCTTGTTTTGAAAAGACATTTCATTCGAACAAAGATTATGATTTTGCTGTAAATTACTACGCTGACATAAATCTATTGGCATACTTCGTCTCGCAGAAATAGACGAAGTGGTCCGAATGGGCGTTCTATTTTTATAATAACACGGCACGTATGCAATGGTAGTTACTAACGTCGATCACCAGTTACAACCTTTTACAATTGTTTCGTCCGGGTAGACGTCACGTTTCTGTCACACATATTTTCGTCATAAAACTAAAGTGAACATGCACATTTAGCGAAAAATGTTTACTCACTTTATATTTAATATACTTAGTCAAATAATTGCCATAATTATAAACAAGTATGATGAGCCGCCATGTATAGCCTATCTAGTGCTGAAAAATGGCGTTAAACCCTATAACAACAACAAGTATGATGAAAATGTAACCTTCTCATGATATTTTGCTGCAAAAACTAAAAAATGATGCTCTGTCAAAATCGTTTGATGAGCTAAATAGGCGAATGTCCTCCTGTGTTGTCGCGCTTTTAAATAAAGCACTTGTGCCAAAATCTTCATCAACGTTGCATGCAGGGTCAGTATTACAAAAGATGTGTGGCAAAATTGGCCTTCATGCAACATTTCGTTATTCATTACATTATATATTTATTTAGAATATTTCCTTGTACCCTTTTCTAGTGTTCTAATGCTTTTATTATAACCGATGGTATTTTATAGTCGAATTGTGAAAAATTATCGTTTAAAATCACATAAAAGGAAGCTAGGCGTATTATAGTCGAAAATAAAGTCATCTTTCACATTGTTACGACTCTATGGTCTTAAACAAAATAAAAGAAATGAGCGAAAACCAACACGTTTTGTAAAATTCAATATATAGTTTATCTCCCTAGAATACAAAGTGAAACATTTAAAAGAAATTATAGTATTGTGAATTAAATCCCATATAATCCTAAAAGTTCCAACACAAGTCCAAAAGTATAAAGTGTTCCAGATGAATTCCAGTGGTGTTCCGAATGAAGACCAATCTTGAAGGTGTTGATGTGTCAATAGCCTGCAATAGTGTTGATGTGCTAACTTTTGATGTATTACAATTATAAGATCTAAAATGTTTCTAAATGAATTCACAATAATCCCAAAAATAGCGATTTAGTCCGAAAGTATTAATGAGCACTTTGTAATTCCAATAAATAATTTAAATAAATAAATCTCTCAAATTAAGACTGAACACAAGTAAAATATTGATTCCACTTCAGATGTTAAGATAGGAATAAATAATTCTAATGTAAGCAACTTTAATATAAAAACCTAAGACAGAATATGAGGACCAGGATGGAGGTCAAAAGTTCATTTCCAGAACATTGTAAGTTGAAAGCAAGGCCAGGTGTTTCACTTAAAATTTATGTAAAGAACATGGCAATTATCAGGTAGACCAGGAATTCCCCAGGAGAAAACCAATGTCTTGAACTCAAATCCAAGTAAACAAGTTTACCTAGAAGCAATAATTATCTTAAAATATAATCTACAAGCACAGACAAAAATTAGCTATGTAATACTTTATTTACAAAATGACTCCTACATAATCATGGACAAAAGTCAAAACACAATACGAATTAGACGTACATAACACCATGCAGCTGAATTATTGCATTATTACCAATTGTTTTAGAAATCTCTTTTCTAACATTGTCTATATATATATATATATATATATATATATATATATATAGCATATATATATATATATATATATATATATATATATATATATATATATATCGGTAAATAATGTTGTACCAAAGGCTTTTTTTAAAATTATAGCTACTTCACCGAAAAACAAATACCACCACACGTGAAATTCATGTGAAGTCAACAGAGATCAGTAACAAATACTGCTAGAGACACCAACACCAAACATACCTAGTGTCATTTAAGTAGTGAGTTGCAATCGAATTGTTACTTAGCCAATAAACTTTGCTTCTACCGCATACTTGCTTAAAACTATAATTCAAGACAATCAGGCTGAACATGTTACCCTTATTGTGTTCTTCTGAAACATTTTTGCGAAGTCTCTGTTCCGAACGAGTCCAAACAGTTCCTTGGCGCTGTCGTAAGCCGCAATCAGCTCAGAACTAGTAATAATGCGGTGCAGGCGCTGAAAAAAGTGAGAGAAAATAAACAGCCATTCACCTGTGCGACATCGTTCTCAAGTAAACTGACCAATAAATTTAGGCAAGGTTTCTTACCTTCAAATTAGATAAATATACATATCAGGTGGAAACCACTGCATACAATAAAAATGTTGTATATATAATACTAAAGATGAAACACTCACTTCGCAATAATCCGAATGAGGTTTATCATAGAAGAATCACTCACTTTGCATTATGCGTATACGAGGTTTGAAAAGCATTCGAATGAGTTTTATCCTAGAAGAAACACTGCTATAACGGGGATATTTAAGAATATGGGGTCAATATTCACAAAACTGTAATCAAGAAGCGATTCATTTTCGATTCCCTTAAAGGCACTTATGAGTGGTCACTGGAAAGAATAGTTTAAATTGGAAGGACAACTTGACCGGTTGCAATAGTGCAAAATTTACTTATTTTTTAAAAAAAATCCTATTTACTGACAGGGCCAGGGCTTTAATATACATATCTTATAAATCCTTAAGCGACCTTGACTAGAATTGCCCATCCAACTTTCATGCTGTCAGATGGGACGCATTCGTTAGCTATTACATTGTCCACATGTGTAATTTATGCTTGATTGAAGCAATCAGTGGAAACGAAAATAAGTTGCTAAAGAGTAATAAAATTGTATTACATCAATTTACAGATCCTCGATCTCCATACGATTAGCAATTACACACACACACACACACACACACACACACACACACACACACACACACACAGAGGGGGTTGCTTTGGTGGTTACTATGACACTGATATAATGCAAATTTTAAACAGTAGAATGCTTTCTAAAATGTTCAACGTGTGTGTTCTTGATAACATTATGCATCCTACGTACCAGGTAAAGTTTCGTACTGGATGTCAGCTGACAATTAGGCTTCAGTAACGTTGAAAGAAAAAAATAAAAAATAAGAATGTTGTAACTTTCTAGAATTTATTCTGAATAACTGAAATTAGCAAGGTTACTCAGCAACATACAACTTATAGCGATTTTCTGAAAAAAGTAAATTTTCTCTAATAATATTGTACAGTTGCATGCAAGTGATTTCATATCAAGCGAATCAAGCACGTGCGTGAGAGTGGCTTGATAACCCACGTTTTTCCTTGTTTCCAAGGACCTGATGACAACAGTTGTGGTCAAATGAAAGGCTCTTAAACGCGTAAATACTACAGTAATTTTTTCTAATCACCCTATGAACACACATCACGAAAATAGTTTCACATTCGCATGGCTTTCCTCTTCTTAAAACCTGAGGTTTGGTGGCTTATTGGCTTCTAAAGTTTTGAGAGCTGGTGGTCTATATACTTTTGATTGGAGTGATCGAGATAAGAGGTTGGGTGGCCTATGTTTAAAAAATGATGCATACAAGTAAGAGTAGCCTATATTTTTAACAAGTATGAAGGTTGGCGGCCTAGTAGTTTTGCTTTCTAATTTTAAGGATACTTCCCTAGTGTGTTGGTCTTTTTTAATTTAATTTTATCAACTATTTGGCGGATAAGAGGGTGGGTTACAAAAGCACCATCAACAAAAAACCCATAATTTAATGTGACAGATAGAGTATTTATATTTGAAACAATAGATAAAAATAGGTGTGTATTGTCCAGAGCTTTTTTAAAAAATATTTGGAGGATAAGAGTGTTGATGGCTTTGGATTTGAAATTTATTTTAAAAACGATAGGAGCTTAGGTGGCCAAGGATGCACTATAGATAGACTGCTACTGTACAGTAAAAAAAATCGATATTGCTATGCAATTCTCAAAATTCGAGTAACTGTGACTGTAGTGGACATAAGTCAGAGTGGAGGGATCTCAAAATGTTAGATATTTCGGTTCCATGGTTCACATGGAAATGTAATACTTTTGGTAGCTATCAAGAACGCAAAGTTTTCATTTTCAGCAAGAAAACAGGCAGTTTCATCAGTAGAGAGATTTTTACAACAAAAATGCTTAGGATTTGTTCCAAAAGCAATTTACTCTGACAAAAAAGCATCTGTAGTTGAAAGTTTAAACAGTACTCTGAACACTAAGATATGGATGTATTGAATGAAACAGGAAATGTTTTGTTTGTCAAAACTTATTTATGACAGTCATCACACATAAACACAACACTGGTTGAAGAGAGAAACGTAGAAAGCAGATCAAAAGTATGTATCAATCTATTCAGTTATTTGACAACTAATACCCATGTACCTCCTGAATTTAAAATCTGATGAAACTGTGAGAATATTAAAATATTCTCCAATAATTATAAACTGCCGCCTTCCTAACTTTAAAAAAGATATATTCGGAATGAGGCAAGTATTATTAGGTGAATCGTTTGTTCACAAACTGCAAGGCATTACGGATGCGGAAATAAAGTTCATATTTTACAAGCAAACTTTATCTATAAGAATAAAGAAAATGTGGGGTTTTTTTCTTTCAAATTTAAAAGATTTTGAAGACCGTAAGAACTGAAGATGAACAGTATATACTTGTGAAAGGGAAACATATTATGAATTGTTTAACACTTACCAACTGAAAACATCATTCCATTAAAATAAAAGAATGAAGTAAAATACCTACATTGCAGAATGGAGGAATATATCAAGTTTGATTATTTGAAACAATAATTTTCTAGAATGTAACAGGCGTGTAAAACTGTAAAACAGCACATTAGAAACTGAAGAAGTTAAAACCTGCGCGACGCACGGATTTGTTTTGGCCATAAAACCAGATGGAAAAAAGGAATTATAAGCTTGATAAGGCGACCACAATGTAGGCAATTTCTTCGCATACAAAAAAAAATGAAAGCAAATCACATTAAAAATTTGATTTACCTACATTTTCCAAAAGCAGAAAAGCAAACACGGTGTTAAATATTACAAGCTGGCCTACACGATTTTGAACAAGAGAAAATATGATGAAAATCGCATGGATGTTCGTGGGGCCATTTATACCTTTAAAATACTAACTGTTCTCTTGGTTCTGGACAAAGTATTGACTAAGAACAATGTTAACTCAGCCATTAAATTTTTAATCACAAATAATTACCAGAAACAAAACCCAAACAAGTTGTTGATATGGGAAAAACTGTTATAGCATATGAATGAATTAGAAATCAGTACACAGTATATATATATATATATATATATATATATATATATATATATATAACCTTCTTATATATATATATATATATATATATATATATATATATATATATATATATAGTTCTCACTGAACTTTTATTTATTGATAGTAATTGGAACAAAACTACTGAAATCTATGGCACTATCTGTTTTCAGACAATTCAAATCAGATTTCATATGTCAGTATCTATAGCATTTACGTAGGCCTTAATTCTCTTTCCTCTTCTGTAATGAATAATCTTTTCCTGCAGGATGAAGTTCACCTCATTGAAGTGTTCCGTGTTAATGGTCAGTTATTGTCTCTCTTTTTTTACCTGTTCATCAAACTGCTCATCTGTCTCCATTCTTTACGTTTCTATTTCCTCAGGAACTTATATTTCTTGCCTTTGCTGTAGGTTCAACCAGAAATTTAGGTCGTGTGTTTTCGACAGTGAGTCTTTAATGCATGACATCAGCATGAAGTATCCATCTATCATCTTAACTAGATTAAGAAGTTCCTACCGGTTTTACCTGCTATGGTGAAGATTGTTACTTTAAATTTGATGCCACCTTTCTTCAATAACTTTTCATCGGGTTTTTCATGGATTGTCCTGTATTCTAATATTGTTTCTTTTCCAAATTTGTACTGAAATTCGTTCATGTCATGGCCCTTCTTTATGTCCTCTTTACACAGACTTAGAGCCTTGTTGAAATACTAGTTTTTGCTTGGAGCAGGATCATCAAAACGTCATAGACCTAGATATGCAAACCCACATGCACTGTATCATTAACGTGTATATAAATGTGTATCCATATAGGAGTTTCAAAGTCTTCAATTTCAAAATCTCCATCACCTTCAGTTATATTTCCTGTTATTGAAATAGTTAGGATATGGCTAATTCACAATTTGGAAATTATTGGGACCTATCGAAGACAAAAATAACAATAACCAATTTTCTGCTGAACTGGAGAGTACAAATACAAATTAAATGTAGCCATTTAAATTGGAACATTTAAAGAGATAAGACAAAAATAACAATAACCTTTGTTTCTACAGAACTAGAGAGTACAAATATAAATTGATTATAGCCATTTAAACTGGAACCTATAAAGAGATAAGTGGTACAAATTTGACTAAACAAATATTGAGGAACGAGGGACGACTAAAAACCTTATGTATAACATCTTTGTAAATGCAAAAGACTTTATATTTCAAAATAAGAGTATTTTGATTTGTACTGGGACATCAACAATTACAAAATTATTCCAATCGACAACTTGGACAGTTCATGAATTGGATTGAAAAATGAATGAATACATAACATCAAATGAGATTAGATATTGCACTGAACATTAGTCACATAAGATTTGTTTATCTCTGTCTGCACTGAATCGTCCAGACATACAGGTTTTAAAAGCCAAATGTTCACAAGGAATCCGAAAATACTGAAAAAGATTTTGATAATTAAAATTCCTTGTTGAGTGATTTGTTGTTGAAGCATTTGTGTGTGTAAATCAATTGTTTTCAACTGTTACAAAACATTATAGGAGTAACTGCTCGCCATGTAGTGACGTCTAACATGGATAACAGAGAAGGCGCTCGTACTCAAGACTTCCTGAATGATTAAGTTATCCGACTTTAATAATTTAACTTTTCTCTAGTGACCTTGATTCTTTTGTCCTTGATGCATTTTGGCATTTTTGTACCTCCTTTCATTGTATCTAGTAATTGTCTAGCGAAAACATCTAATTTAATATTTTTTGATCAGATAAATTAAATGAGGAACATGGTATGTCAAAATCATCTTCACTGTCGCATTCAGATTTAGTTAATTCTGGCCATGAACGATAAAAATAAATTGATAGAGCATCTATAATCTCTGAAATATTGTCTTAATGCCGATAGACGTTACGTTTAATTGTAATATCCTATTTTTCCACCCTTGTGATATCTTGTGGTTTTCACCATCGTGATATCTTTGTATAAAATTCTCTTTATAGTCAAAAAAGACGTGTTTTATAGAATGTTGATGACCGTCACAGGCAATTATGAAAGTGTAAAATTAACAAATTTAAAATCAGCATTAGAGATACAATTCGAAAGCTATGTAATTTTACGTCATGTTTGTAAGATGTTTTCCATGTAAAGTAAATAATATACATCATGTACAGAATGACTGAAAAAAGATATCTTACAAGTCCACGTGATTAAGTGATTCTTCTTTGGAAATGTCACTTAACTTAGGTTGTCATTTTCACAATAAGACAAACACAGACAAAACAAAGATGAAAACATTTACATTGACTGCTAAACCTTAGCAACAACCGCATTACCAATATAGCAGATCCGACGCTAACATCTGATGTGGTTTATATAAATTTTGTACAAAATCGAGTTGATTTACAACTACATACGAATCTGGAGGACAATAGTTTAAAAGATATCTCAACATGGAGAGAACAAGATAGTATTCAGTTAAATGCGACTGAACAGAGTACTAATGAAAGAGCTTAAAAAACACAGCAACACTATTTGGATGCACAGGAATTGTTCATACAGAGATTCAATACACTTTGATTTTCTTGAAAGTTGGTCATTGTGAAATCGATAAAGACGACAACGAGATTAAAATATTAATAAATGATTTTAACACAATAATTACTGGTCTGAATAACATAATAACATCTAATACTAATATAATGTCAGAGATTTATACAAAAATTGATTTAATACAGATAACCACAAAGACTGAAGACGTGAAAATCAAAATGCTTAGTTCTAAGAAAACAACTACTCTCGATTAATCTATGACGGATCTGAATCATTAGAGCAAAGCGGTAAAATATATTAAATTAACGAAGGTTAACAATAAATTTCACGTTGAGGTAAACGAACACAACAATATGTTGATAGAAGGAGAATTATTTCAAAAAATGAATGCAATGCAAGATAGTACTAACGAAATAGCCAAAAGGATTAAATAAATTAGAAAAGATTTGACTGATTTGAAGGAGAACTTAACAACAGATAAAAATGCATTCAAGACTGATGTAAAACAGCTCTTGCCTTAAATGCTATGACTGATACTATTAAAACTAAAGAGAACAAAAACACATTCAAACCTGAACTGAACACTGAATTGTGCATTAACCCTATTGCATTGTTTGATAGAAGAATCACAGAGGAAATAGAGAAATACGTTTTGCAGATTGCATGTTACAAACATGATATGCTTTTGTAATATTATATCATTTAAATCAGAAAAAAGTAAGAATTGTTCATAATATCTTATCCTGTTGTAAGGATTAATATTTTCATTGGATTTGAGGTAGACCACGTATGGCAAACTCATTTGATAATAAAAAGTAACCTTGAGATAGAATCTACAGTGTCAGAGAAAGAATGGAAATGGAAATCAAAGCTATCTCCAGATATATTGATGTTCCTGGTAGTTTCTTTATGTCATTTTTTATTACCGAGAGGAGTATCTAATAATGCAATTGTAAATAATCTGGATTGAATCCTTATGAGAAATCTTTTCAAGCTAAATGACTACAACATTTTCATAGTTTACATTGGCTTGTAGTTGCCTGTTTTTATTTGATCAAACAGAATTAAACAAGCTTTCATGAATGAAAAAGAAAGTTGAAACCAGGAGCTGGTAATAAGAAAATGGATGGCACAGAAACTGTACAGATTGTGGTGAATGGAGCAGTGTTTAACTTCTAAAACGTTTACAAACTATTGTCCACTGTATGAACTTGCTCTTCCTTTGGATTGGTGATTTAAGAGTACGATATAATTACATCCAAATAAATCGTGCCATCGGTTAATGATAAGTACAGAAATGGACGACTACACCACTATGGCGAGAATGATTGATATGGCAGTTAGTATAACTTTAACTAAACTCACTCTGACTCACTCTGAGTTATCAGGGCGAGTTTAACGAGTCTTTGGGATACTGTGCAATTGCCACTGCCATGTAGAGGACACATTTACTATGACTGACCTCTTCCATGCTCTCTGATCGAAACTTGTGTTCTGTTGTTTGCGAACACTAGATCCTGTATCACTTTTCCAGTATATTAATCATAGGATGTTTTGTTCAGTTCCCTACATATCTTTTTATCGATACTGTGTCACTCTTCTGATATGTTAGCTTTACAATTCGTCCTTTTTCTTATGACATATTCTTTGTTAAGTTTTACTACGTTAGTTGCATATTTAATTTAATATTATTTATCTATGGGCATGTCTAGTTGGACCGTGATTTAAAAAAAAAAAAACAAAAAAAAACATCTTGATTAGTGGCCAATATTAGAAACTGAGGTGGGTCTCAACAAACACATACAAATATTTTGGACAAACCAAAATTCGACCTATTGATTTCTCATTTCTCGATCTGAATGACAACGTCTATACCTACTAAGTGGCAGAAAGCAGATACTAATACAATAATTATACTATAACGGACATATAAAGCGAAGCCTTCCAGTAGGTATGACACTGGCATTCATTATTGATTTTCTGTCAGCCTGTGATGCAATGTTTGAATTTTTCGAAAGCTACATTAATTGTTGCGAGTAGGATAAGTTAAAGTAGGAAGCACGTGTTGCAATAGTGGGCAATGACAGTTTCATTTACTTTGCGTAGAACAATACCACGCACAATAAATGAAATGAATATCACTCCTTGTTCTTGCGTTACAAATTACCATAGCAGAAATTATGTTTTTATTTCAATAATAGAGCATGATAGGAAACTAAAATCAATAAAGATGGCCTAATGCATTCTGATTGAGAATGTACGAAGAACATAAACTTCCGGATATGTATTAATTTTCTCTGTTAGGCTTTATATATTAGTTCATTTTTTTTGTGCTAGCAGCTAGGTAAATATGTGTCGTGGGTCCCACACCCTCCTATCAGAGCATCGTGGTTCCCCCACCAACCTATTCTATTTAAGTGCTGTTTCAAATCTTAAGTGATCCAACCTCCTATCCTCCGATGTTTTGTTTAATGAAACACTTGGTCGTTCAACCACCTCTCTATCCTCAAACACCAGAACATTACCCACAACACGATAAAAGGTTTTGTTTTTGTATCTCACAAATACCTTAGGTCACAGAAAAGTTTCACAAAAAGACATCATTAAAAAGCCCACATCATTAAATCTTCACAAACAATCGAATCCACTCATATCCTATCCTCCAAAACATCTGGCCCTTAAAATATTCAATATATCCTAGACCTCTGACTCACCTTGACACCAAAATATTTCGAAAAAACAACACAATAAAAATCTAAGCCACATACCTTCGTAACCACCGAACATTCCACAAAATCCATAGTACACCACTCTCCAAATTGCTAGGAAAACATTAGGCCACCTGCTGTCTAAATGTTCACAAACACACAAGACCATCCACACTCAAATATTAACAAGAAATTCATCCATAATATATTATTAGAAATGTAAGTTTATTATGTACACATAGAAGATAACCCGGTTATGGCGTATTTTAGCTAACGCTTACTCTTCGACGCTTCATCTCAATGATCACTCTTTTCTGCCCAGATAAAGAAGTCAGTAATTACAAAACATCTGCAAGATGGTTATAAAAACACCCAAACCCAATTCTTTAGCACAGAAACATATAACTTAGTTAATTAATTTCTTTACAATTATTCATTTTGAAGTTACAATTAATCAGGCATACCGCTCTGGTGGCATAAGTGGTTAGAGCGTCCGCCTCAGATGCGAGAGGTCTCGTGAGCTCCGGCCGAGTCATATCAAAGAGAAAAAAAATGGTACGAGCAGCTGCCTTGCTTGGCGCTCAGCATTAAGAGGTTAGTGTAAGGACTAGTTGGCCTGGAGTCAAGATAATGTAACTTGGTGGAACATCATGCTGCATGTCTGCGGCACCATGCCCCATTGCTAGATATCACTATAAACTGCCACAATGCAGACACCTTAGCGACATGAACATTATGAAATAAATGATTAATAATAGGGCTAATATGAACTTACCACAAATGAAGTTACCACAGTAAGCAGATGAAGTTACCACAAACCACTATACAATATTCACATTATGTAAAGTAGGACGTCAGGAGTCATAATTAGTTCTCGTGAACAGAAGTTACAGTCAAGATTCGACACTAGATACCTTGATATACTTCTCTTGGAAGCGTAATAATTTTTTTAAAGTACATATTTTATGTGGCACAGGTGGCTTAAGGGAAACACTAGCTGTTTCTGAGACAGACTAAACCGATATCAATGTGTTCGAACCAGGGCACGGACGTAACTTATTTACTATTAATTTGGCACACCTGCTCACTCTTATTGGTCTGTTGCATGTATGACGCCAAACTGGTGCCAAGGGGATAAGATAATATTAAGACCTCGATAATCTCTTTTGCTTCTCTTTTAACCATCTATTGATTTGATACAATTGGTGAACGAGTCGCACACATATTTTTATGTTATCTCTAATGAGATTCCCAAACGTACATTGAAAATATCATCTCTTGCTTTAATCACCACGAATAAATTTCAATATTTTTTGTGCTTAGCATCTAATAAGATTTTCTTATAACAATAAAAAGAAAGCAGCCTCAAAAGTCCACTGATTGTGTGTTAGGGTTGTCTTCCCAGATGACGTAAGTATCATGAATGAAAGTTAATATCGCACCTATACTCATGAAATGGAAGGACTTGATGAAACATGAATCAGTCGTATATCGCTTAAAATAGTATGCAACTCAATAAATAACTGAAGACGAATGCATACATAATTTTATAAAGGAAGACTTGTTAGGTTTTCAAAGACAACGAGCGTCTATAATGTGACAGATGTGGAAAACAATTCACAGTTGAACAACAAAATGGTACACATCAAAACATTGAGAAGGCGGCTAAAATGTAGGCGATGACGTCTTTGCATGGGAATAATAAAAAAAGTAAACATTAATAAAAATTAAATTGATTGAAACTACATTTCAAAAAAGCTGAAAGCCCTGAAATTCAAAATAAAACACTTCATGCAATTCTACTAACTTTTGAACAATATAAAGGGTAATGAAAATCACACAGGTCTCTATGTAAGTATTGCAGTACATTGTCCCCTAAATAATATCTTGTTTTAGGGGGAAACGTTTGGAAACTTTATCACCTATTTCCCCAGAGCAGTTTTCCATACATACTTTGTTACCACCGTTTTATTGTAACAATTATTGGCATTTTCATATTGTTTTTGTAATCAATCAATATGCTTCCCAGAGCTTTTGAAATCCTATAGCAGACTTTCGGGTGCACAATTCGTATTTGTATATTCTGATTCAATAATTCGTTTCCTCAAGCGACACAAATTTCGTTACACTCTCACTCTTTATTACATCTGACGTTTTGTGAGGCTAGCACCCGATGATTAAACTGACCAACAAACGATTCTGCATTCGGCTATATGTAAGACCGGGTCATTAATTCGGCCATTGTTCAGGAAGGGTCCCTTGGTTTCATAAACACAAAATCGCACACCTTCTGTGAGATAAGGAACTCATATATTTCAGAGTACTGAAGTTCATACTAAAACTATACACGAATGTACATACATATCTCAAGGTCTTGAACATTGTGCAAACGACGTGCCTATGCTTCAAGTCAGTTCTTCAACTGCAATATCCTATGATTCAAGCCAGTTACTCAACTGCAATATCCTATGCTTCAAGTCAGTTCTACAAGTGCAATATCTTATGCAAAGAAATCCGTAAAGCATGCTGTAATTTTTTTTAAAAAAATGTTACCATGTGACCTTGATTGTGCATGCATATCAACCTTTTATTATTTTTCTGACCGTAGATATTGATCAAGACTTTTGAAAAACTGAAAACTCTTTGGAAATGTTATGTGACAGAGAGACAAAGTCATTGAGTTTTTGACGTTTATTACATCAATCATCATATAACTAGATTTTGGCAATGCACATTAGAGCTTTATCGATTTCCAGCCAAGAGCGTCCTGGAAGGGATCATGTCATGATCTTGATTGTTTCCTCTTGCTTATTTCACAATATTTGATGTTTGAAAACGTAAAAACCAAATACTATATTACCTCCTCATTATACAGTCCAGATAGGGACAGAGTTGTTAGCTTGTGTTTGCAGATGTTGAAACGCAAGATTATAGACATACGTAATTAATTAGAGTCTAATCTTTTGACTAACAAACAGTGCAAATATAAAGTACGGCATAAACAACAGAGTCATATTCATCATAACTGACAAAGAGTTAGCGATCTAGCATCATCCGATATCCTTTCATCCAGCTTGGCGAAATTGAATTACAATTATAACTACAGCACAGCCAGTTGTTGCCGATTGGTCTCGTATCGTTTCCGTCAGAGGAAATGACACTGACATATGTACATGATGTGCATATTATAGACAGTACAATGTTTGTCAGGATAGATGTGGCTCGTGGCTATTTCTTTTCGAGTTAGTGCTGAGCCTATGTATTTGGAGTGAGGAAACAGAATAACGCATATCCTGCGTTCATGTTGCTGATATAAAATTAAACACTTTCCTTTGGGGTAACAAATTTAATCTACGCTTGCCAGGAACTTCATTTTCGGCCTTAAAATGTTAGCACAACCAAATTACCACATTGAGCCTTAGTACATTCCATTAAAAACAGGGCCTGCAACGTCGTACACATCAGAAGTGGAAAACAAAGCATTGATTGCACAAGGCAATGAAAATATGGTTAACACGACAGTGGCAAGTATTGGTGTAAAGAGGAAGTGAAAAGATTTTTAAACTGTAAACTAGTTGTCTAGAAAATTTGTTGCAACTCTATACAATTTCTTCTGACTCGTGCTAGATGGTTTGCTATTCTATTTTCCATAAACGACGAAATGCTATATTAAAATATGCGCTATTGTAAGTTACAAAACATGAACTTCTTTGAATAAAACTGCCCGAGCTTTCAGCCTAAATTTAACAAAAATAGACGCATATATTGATATTACCTTGGCTCTGATGTCTTATTATTATAAGAGAGTGGTCAGTTTGGCAGTTGAGAGATAAGATATGAACCTTAACAGGGATATGAAAGTGTGTTCGGTAAAGTGTCAGATTTCTATGCAATGTTTAACAATTATTCCAACCCATTTCCATGTACAGACTGACTCTTCAATTACATCCAATATTCAAACTTGTATTTGGCGAGCAGTACAAATCTGAAGCAAGAACAAGGATCAGGCTATTTTAGTCAAGAAAGCATCAGACACAGTAAAGTCTTGACAGTTGGTTCTTAAACAGATAGTTCCATAATCAAGATATTTCATTACATCATATTTTATTTTCTGGAAATCTTAAACATACTCAACTTTTGGGAATAGTTGTGCTGCATTGATTTATAAAATGATACCATTTCCACCGGTCGTTGAATGATTTAGAAATAGTCTCTGCGACTTGACTGAATTTCCTATTCACTTGTGGAACGCACAAATGTTAATTGCAAACCAAAACCGGCTTTAATTGTAGAATCTTTGATATGTGTTACTCATGTAAGGTCTAATGTTCAGGCCAAATAAATGTCAGTATCTAATTTTAAAGATATGCCCTTTAGTAGTTTGACTTTACTCAAGTGCATAATGTGCATTGGTTTGACTTACTAAAGTGCATTGGTTCAGCAGAAAGAGCCTGGTTCATTTTGTCGGCTGGGGATGTTCTAGATACCTTTTCTATGATAGGGAGTGTAGTCTTACACATAGAGATACCATGATCTTAATTTTAAGATACACAAACCTGACTGAAGAACATCACGTGTGTACTTTTCCAGCAGGAGTTGGCAGGGGTCTGTCTAAAATAAGGTACGAGCCACTTGTAAACAGCATGTTCCACAAAAAGAAGGATGATGCCGAGAATGATTCCAGCACAAAGCATAACGAACAGTCCAGCGTGGTGCTGCACTTCTAGTTGGGAATCCTCTTGCTTGATACGCTGCTTGTAGCATTGTGCGTCGGCGAAGTGGACATCTATTAGGTCCTCGATATAGCCACTGGCATGATACTGTTGGATCCTTTTCGACAAGGAAGCCTATGGATTGAGAAAGGTTGATAAGAACTACCATTAGCGATAGAAACAGTTCTTTTGTTTCGTAAAAGAATATTAAACTTTAGTTTTAAAATACGTAGGTTAATATAAAATATTGAACAATAAGCGTTTGACTGAGCTATAACACCTCTGATGTCATTCACGTGAGCTGGCCAAACATTCTGCAAAAGATGAATATGAAAGTGAAAATTAAGGCCATAGAAATTATGAAAAAGGTAAACTTAGACAACCTATTTTAACCATTGTTTGATCATTCTGGTTTATTTCCGAAAGCATGTGTTCAGTGTCGAAACTGACAAAAGACAACTCAATTAGTAATTTTGGAAGGTGCACATTTATAAAATAAATTGCTAAAATTACGTAAAACGAAATAGATAAAGGATTTAGTATCGCAACAGACATACACCAAACTTAATCCTTTCTCTGAGATGTTTATAGACAGGGTAATCGTAACGGCAATTCTAACTGAATAAGACCGAGATGCCGATGAATCTTCAACGTTATTGTTACAGCTGTGTTGTTTTCTTATTATTTTTTTCTTCTTGTTTTTTAAAGTTTTACCAAATCGAGTGTGTGGCGACGATATGTTGTCTTGAACATTGAAACCAAACATGGATGATATTGAAACATCTGCAGAGATGCCAAGACTGCCATAAACAGATGGTGTTGTGTTGTTGGGGTTTTGTCAGAGCAAAATTGTTAGATATCAGTTTCAAATTATGTTGACAATATTACTAAAACCTTCAGTACTTTGATCTCCTTCAATACAACTACATACTTCATACCGTTGAAAAGTCTAAGGATATAAAAGAAGAATATCACGGGATGACCTTCTTAGATTAGATGGTCAATGTGCAATCTGAGAGGCTATTGATGTAGTATTGTGAGTGTTGACAGAAGGGCGTTACAAGGTAGAGGCTAAAGTGGTTTTAAGTAGGTATTATGACCAATGTACAATTTGACAGGGTAATGATGTAGAGCGCGATTGTTGACAGAAGAGTCTTCAGAGGAAAGAGGTTTAATATGTCTCACATGGTTATTATGACCAATGTACTATTGATAGGCTATTGATCTGGTGTCGCAAATGTTGACAGAAGAGTCTTCAGAGGAAAGAGGTTTAATATGTCTCACATGGTTATTATGACCAATGTACTATTTGACAGGCTATTGATCTGGTGTCGCAAATGTTGACAGAAGAGTCTTCAGAGGGAAGAGGTTAAAGATGTCTCACAGAGATATTATGACCATTGTACTACTTGACAGGTTATTGATTCGGTATTGTTAGTGTTGACAGATGGTATTGAGAGGTAAGAGGACAAAAAAGTCTCATATAGGTATTGTGACCAATGTGCAGTCTGACAGATGATTCATGTGATATTTTGCGTTTCGACAGAACGGCATCAGAGGGAAGTTGGTAAAGACGTCTCAAGAAGGTATTATGACCGTTGTGCAGTCCGACAAAGACGCCTCAATGGAGTACCATGACCAAACCAATCGATTTTATATAGTATCATCTTAAGAAGTAGAGGTTGGAAAAGGAAAACGAATTTTGTAACGTTTTTATAGAAGAAAATGTTTATATATATATATATATATATATATATATATATATATTGACTTTGCTTTAATACAGACAGGAAAGCTTGGTGCACAAAAATGGCTGATGTCTTCAATTTTTGTGTAACAAGTGTTCATGAAAAGGTTTGTTTGGCGATAAGATCATGAATAATTTGATCCCTTTTGTAGCACATCAAAAACGTAATGAATGTTTAGAATATATATATATATATATATATATATATATATATATATATATATATATATATATATATATATATATATATATATATATATATATATATATAGTCCACTCGCTGCATCCAAGATTATATATTTCCTACAGAACCTTTTGTTTATACGCAGTCCTTGCTAACTCTTAATTGCGAACCAACAATTTAATTAGTATTTGGTATTAAAATCCGGATAATTATTAATGTTCAGGAGCAATAAGAAAACCTATTCTACTCCGAGAATGAAATATGACATTTAAATGTTTATCTGAAAATAAGGCTGGCGCCTTTCATCACATGTTGGCAATATTATATCTTCATTATCATCCAGAACAAATTTAAGCAAGGAAAATTGCCGGGCCACGATAATATTGACTCAGTATGAGATTTTGTTAGATTATATTACGATAGTAAATATTCAAGAGAAGATAATCACCATTTTTAGGACGGTGATTGACAGTTATTCCTCTTTTCTTGCTTACTTGATTACATCAAGCAGAAAGCTTCGTTAAATATGCATAAACTAGATAGAAAATAAGATATTAGAAATAAAACCCGGCTTAAATTTCATTTTGTCCACGTGATCTATGTTAAAATGACATGATTAACATTAAAGGAAGAGTACTTAGGAAGATATGGTCTCGTGTAATCTACCGTTGCATAAATAACACATCTAAACAATCTGATTACAATCGACATAGCAGAGATCTGACATACACTGCACAAGGTCATCTTCTGTTGTCACCAATCAAATTTCAACAATCACATTTATGAAACTGGAGAATTTCATGATGAGCACATCGTTGCTAACTATAACTCTCCCTAAAATGAAATATAACACATGAACCTTTATTGGCACCTGTCAGATCTACTAATTAAATGTAGATATAGATTTTAATGAGAATGCACATATACAAGAAATTATTAACAGTGTTTATACAGGCAACACGCAAACAACTTCATCACAATTTTTTTTGCATATTCCTTATTTTTATATAATGATTCTCACCGTAAGGCTAAATGCACACTACTTATTGACTCTTTGCATGGATTTGTTTGTTTATGAGATAAAGCTTTGTATCTTTTTTAATTTTGATCGAGAGAGAGAGAGAGAGAGAGAGAGAGAGAGAGAGGTAAATACAGTGATACGTGCCTCGGTGGAAACGTTCATCAAGAAGAGAACAACTGTAAAGGAACGTTTTACTGATTCTTTTCCTTAATTCAACATTTGTATTTCACACCATATGAAATAGACATGTTCATAAAGGACACTTATTTGTGGTACCGTTAGTGTCCTCTGTAGACAGGTTTTACGAAGTTATTTTAAGAATTATAGGAACGCTTAATGAACTAGCTTTGTATAAACACTGACATTGGATGAATTTCACGTCGTGAGATTTCATCCAATTTAATCCATCATAAAACTGGTCTTTGGGTTTTTTGTACCAAATTTTATTTAAACATTTTGACCAAATGGTATACCCAGAAACAAGAATTCTCTTACACTTTGTCAAGTTATTCATTGGTAGTCTTAAGCACTGCCGAAAATGATAAATGATATTTCCTTCTCAGATCGAATGATATAAAACAAACTAATGTTGTTGTGATGTACAAAAACCTTGAACCTAGTGGTTTTAATCAATTACCCAAAACTGCACAGAAAGCTCATAAATTCAATATATTCAGCGAAATTAATCATGCTTATTTGATACTGTCAAAAAGTAATTCGCCATCTCAAATCGTAGCGCATATTTTTGGAAAATGTTAAGGAAGAGTTCATCCTTGTGGAAAACTAACACCTAGTACATTAAATATACACGGTGTTGCGAAACTGCTGCCTAATGGTAGATATGACGTAAATAAATGACTTATATGATCTGTATACTTGAGATTTTGTGAAATGTACAATTACAGTTATTTAACAATAGGTTGATTTTTTTAACTGTTGTCCGTCCAAAACATTTAAGCATTTTAAGAAGCAAGATACCAGGCCATGTACCACTTTACCTTGACTAAACAGTCATAGAATCCGTCACTTACTCAGTACCCCTTTTGAATTTCGAATCTATAGTACATTCAGAGCATCTAATTCACATATGGGATTTGTTTATTTCATTTATGCAGTTTCAAAGCCAGTCATAAGCCAAGAAACTGAATACATATTCTTCCACTAATTACACAAATAAAATTAAATTGCAAAAACATAGCAAAAAAAAAGTCATTAACATATTTAAAAGGAGAAAAACGGAACTGAATAGAAGAAAAACTAATGTGCATTTTAAGCACAAAAAAAAATTAATGACAATAGTGCAAGGTGGTAAGACACTATCCCGAGTGCTTTCGGAATCTACCGATTACTTTTTCAAGGGTATGAAGCTACACTAAAGACGTATCGTAACAAGCAGCGCTGTAAAAACTCGTTCCTTTTATTCTTTGCCTTGTTTTCCTTGTATCGTTTTTGTAAGTATTCACAAACAAACATCATGTATCTTCTGCAAAGTATTTAGTTTTTAATGTTTTGTTCTTGTCTCGTTTGTTTAAGCTTGGTTGTAGGTTGCGCCCATGATAAAGAAATCAGTAGATTCCAAAAGCATTCGGGGTGATTTTACACCAGCTTTTGCACTGTTGCTTCTAAGTTTTTGCGTTACACGATTTTTCCTGACAAACACGATAATTATGATCCAGTACAATTTGGGAAGACTGTTGAATAGTGTCGGTCTTATCTTATACAGTGTCTTGAAATTGTATAATATGAACAAAATCGGTGTAGAAAATAGTATGTAAACAGCTTAGTTATCATGTGTACCCTCAGTATAACAGAACTATTTCAGCGTAATAATTTATAATAATTGAAAAGTTCCACCTAACCGGAGAAAGCACAATTTGAAGCCCAGCTCTTACTGAGTTAGTTGCATAGCATTTACTGTTAAATTTTATTTTTCATATTTTGCTTGTTATACTAGGTTTAAAAAGTTTTCTTTCTGATCATTCACGAGTATATTTTCCCTCACGTTTCTAAAAAATAAAATATAGAATATCTTTTCTTGGGGTGACAATTGTACTCACCATCTTATATTCGAATTACAATTAAGAGTCTCAATAATTGAAATGAATAGTTGCAAAAGACTCACTTTCCTGAGCTATTGACCACAGTGTTGCCTTTTCTTCAATGGAACAAAGGGCATTTGCCAGACGTTAAGCTATGAGGAACGTGTCAGTACTGGAAACTAGAATGATTGGTAATTTATTGTTTTTTCTTCGTTTTTATCCCAAAAAGATTCTATTTCAGTCATCCCTTCGATTTGTATATTCTTGGTTGAATTGTCACTCTATGAACTCGTGTATGTCTTAGCAAAACCATACATATAGAGACTTTTTAAACCCAACCCCCCCCCCACGTATAACATTTACACATTCAGAGTCAAAATAGATATTTACTTTCTCCATGATAGACGTCGTTTTCTTGTTTTGACCAATTTTTGCTCATTGCTCTGTAAAATTTTAATTTATTTTCATTAAGCCCAAAATATGAATAACCATGCAACTAATATAATGAGTTATATATCATAAACAAAAAGTTTAAAATATCTAACAATATTTCAAATACATCTTGAGAAGCACTGTGCCATATGGTATACATTCTGAAGAAAATAACCGTTTTAGACCAGAGTACATAATAAGAGAAAACTACAGTATTGTCAGTAAAAAAGGAATTTCTTTTCAAATGGAATTGTCAGTAACTTCGCTTGTAAGCTTCCTGTGTTTGTTTGCCATGTCTGTCTGTGACAGAAAGAAATAATGTTATTAACATTTCTTTCTTTGGGTTTCTCCTGCATCTGTTAAAATATTATGACACTGCCATTTGGATAGTCAGATTAGGACGAATTAGGCAAGGGAACCCTTGACGTGATGGTTACACTTTTACGAGGTCACACAATTTTATACAGTTGCAAATTTTACCCATTTAGAAGAATGTTGTCAGCACAGTAAATAGATCTAGTTCATTGATAACTGCATCACACTCCAGGTCTCGTGAAATCGCATGCATCGTTCTTCGTCTTGGTAAAAGTACGAAATCTCCATACTTTCTCCCATGATGCACCTTACTAATGTGAATATATTAACATACCACTGGAATCCAAGGGAAAGTGTCCGAACTAACCGTTATGGAAATGACTTGGCTGTTGTGCGAACGATGTCTCACTTACTAACCAATTGGGGTGGGGGGACCAAGTGTTCCAAAGCGCTCACCTTTACCGATCAGTGCCATCTCACCTCTGTCCGTGTGGGTTCAAATCTTGGGCTTGGCCAAAGTGGGTATGTAAGAAAGCTTGCCAGAAGCTTCCCATGTGTCGGTGGTTCTTACTGGGGTTTTCCCAGGTTCTTCCTCCACCAGTTATACTGGCTGCCATGTGTTGCCTATCATGCGTTGAAAAATGGCGTTACACCCACACAACAACAAGTAACCAATTGGGAGACACCGGTTTTACTAGTTATCAGCCTATGATATTGGTTTGCCAGTTTTAGCAGGGGGCTAGAGAACTTAGTATATAGTATTTTCACACTATCCAGTTTATTTGTACCCGATCCCACCGATTTTAACAATAAAGGGCTTCAAGGACATAAAATATTCACAAAACTTTATCATTTCATTCATTGATTTATAAGTTCTAACCTCATTGTCACCAGGGGATCACAAACACTGTCAGCTTGTTGGCTTTTCGAATCAAACGGGAGTTTCTTTAGCAACAGAGTCACCATATTTGCTTGTGCCAGTCTATGTTTTCAAGCCCCAAAAAAGTGATGTAGTTCAAAGTCTTTGATAAACTCAGTAATTCCAAACTTTTTGGGGTTACGTCTCTTTGAACACACGTATGCAAGAGTTTCTCCTATTTATTTGTTCAATTTGTGTTTGAAATATTATAACTAGACACTTCAAAGTTTGGACGCAGGAGATAGTTTTTACTGAAATAGACTATTTTAGAAACCAGAAATGGACAGCGAGCAGTCTGTCTGCTTGTTACATTGGGAGTTTCGGTTTGCGTTGAAACGTTAATAAAATGATAGTGTTAGAGACCCATTAGCGACAATCAGGTTAGACATTATGAATCAATAAAGGAAATGGCTAAGTTCTGTTATTTTTTATATTCTTGATGAATTTCGGTTTTAAAATCGATGGAGGGTACAACCAAACGGGAAGGTGTATGATTACTGTACTTCTACAAACGATACGAGATTCAAGCACCCATATCAAGTTATTGTGCAAATGATGTGTTAGTTGTAACATTTTTATAATAAAAGGACAAGAATTTATGTTCTTTCACTTTAGTTCCATCCATCTACTCAAAATGTGCGTGGCGTCACAGTATAGCGTAACTGTTGCAGGACAGTTGTTAGGTGACGTCATCCTCGATAGCCAGGAATCTAAAACTATCAGATGCGCATCTGATACAAGGTTACAGCTCAACCTTGAGCGGAAAAGGTGTCCTTATTATGTACCGGTTATTGTGCATCTCACTATAGAAGCTACTCTACAGGATACAGATTGAAATTCTTCGCTGTCAAGGATGACGTCACCTAACAACGGTCGAGTGTATGGACAACTACAGTTGTTGCATTAAATTGGAATGGAACATAAAATGAAGTCATTAACCACAGACCTATCCCTATCTATCCTCGCCTATCCAAATTGCTAGAAAAATGCGCTTATGATTCTTTTATGAACTTTTGAACATTTGTAATCCTATCCATGATACTCGGTATGGTTTTCGACAGAATCATTCATGTGAAACTGCACTATGTATTTGATTGGTAAATGACTGAAAGCATCAGATAAAGGAGAAGTGGTTGGCACTGTTACGGTTCATTTTCGTAAAGTTTTTGATCTTGTCGCCCGTGACTTTTTCTTTGAAAACCTACAATGTTCAATGAAAACTCCTAAACTGTTTTAGTCCTTAGCTAACTGACATAGTGCAAAAAGGATCTTTAAATGGCCACCTTTCTGATGTAAAAATATGAATTGCGTGGTAAAACAGGGGTCTAGCATCACACCGCTGTTATTCCTTCTATTTATTAACAACTTACCCCTTATGATTAGAAATCCAGTGTTTTCCACTGACCTGTTGCAAACGATACTATGCTATATAAGTCAGGTAAAATCAAAACTGAACTTGAAAATATTACAATATACTCTTAACAGACTTGTAGTATAGTGCAAGGAAAACGTTATGAAATAAATACATAAAAACCAAAATCCCTACTAATTACAACAGGACAAAAAGCAAGGCTAGATAGTGATAAACAGTCTCAACACGAATATGCCCTCTCATGGTAGAATTCTTGATTTACTTATAAATAACAATCTAACTTGATCTGCTCACATTAAATTTGTTTCAGAAAGGTTAAATCATATATTTGGCTACTTAAGAAAATCGGAACATTAATTCTTTTTCAGTATAAGGCCATTTTTTAAATAAAATTTAATTCAGCCATATGTTGACTATTGTAAGGTAATCTGGGATAATGCCTCTAATTCACCAAAACCTTAAAGACTCCAAAAGAGGGCATGCCATGTAATTCTCGATCAATGCATAAACAAATTTTAGAACGCAAGCAATTATATAAATTTTGCTACCAATACACGAAAGAATATTCTTTAGAAAGAACCATTTTATTTATGAAGTGTACAGAAAAGTGATTCCTCACAATCTAAGCAAAATCTTTCATCAAGGAGATGCCAATGGTACTACAAATTTAAGATCTGTTAGAAGTAAAAAAATTGCATTAAAGTATAGAAAGTCAAGAAAGAGTTGTTTAAAGAGAGCTGTCAATATACTGGTCCACTGGTATGGAACAGTATTCCCAGTGACATAAGGCAGACATCTGGCTTTTCTTCTTTTCATAGTCAATGTCTCATATTAATAAAATATTAAGACATTCTAACATTCTTAATTAATATAAGCACCTCTTGCTTTTCTCTCTGCACATTTTCACATATGAATTTGTCAATACAATATGATATTTTATATTTTGTATATGTGATCACTGATATTTGTACATATGTTACTGGCCTGAAGCTTCGTTTGAGTTTCTAAATGGCTCAATGCTTTAGTATTAAGCCAAATTTTATATCATCAACGATATGAGTAGTATTTGTATTAGCTCTGCTGAATTGACATTTTCTCATAAAAGGCATAGACGAGAATGTTCTGCAAATCCACTCAAAACAGCCGACTCTAAATCATGCTTTGGCAATGAGTATAGAAAGCCAGAAAACATTATCACTTGTACAGGAAAGTTCACAAAAGTAGAAAACTGCAGTGAAGAAAGTTAACATGCTAACACTTGTAGACAGGATAAGACAACTCTTGCACATCATTACTCTATAAAATAATCGATGCGACGGAAAATATCCATTTTCAGTCAAAATATTGATAGAGATACTGGAATATGATAAATAATGTTAACAAGAAACGACAAAATATCGCATTGCAAAAATGATCTGAAATAAACTCGGTGGACACAGAAAGTGACGATAAAAACGGTTCAAGTGGTGGATGTTGTTGATAACTCCTGCTTCAATGACCCAATTACCGATGAAGAAAGTTACGTATCGGCTTGTTCAAAAGCAACAAAAGAAAAGAGTGAAGACAACAAGCTTTGTAAGTTTTAACAAAAATAATTTATTTCCCAAGAAAACACAGTTAAAAGGTGAAAATATGAAATAGGACTTACGGTTTGTGAAGAAAATCCAAACATTTATCCAAGAACTGAAAAAATACAAGTCCTATCACTAAATAATTTTAACTGAATCCAGGATCGAATCTTGATGACGTTCCAAGATGGAGGATGATGATGTCAGGTGAAGTCTTTACACAAATGTTCAGAATTTCACGTTGAAACACAATTTGTACTGTATTATTCCAATTTAGAATGAATTTCACTGAATGTCTTTGTCTTAAACCACTTGTGTAGTTCTCCAGGCAAAAATAAATTATTATTTAAAAAGTAGATGAACTCCTATAGCTGTCATCTATAACAAGACACATCTCGAGCTCTACAGATATAAAAAAAAATAAACTCTTTCCAGCACAAGAAAAATAATACCTTCTTCTCAAGGTATAAGAACGACTCTCACTATTTCACAGAGACCTAAGTGTTTAAAAACCGAACCAAAACGTCATTTCATGCACACGCACGAAGAAAGCGTGGTTATTTCATCATCTAACAATCGCAGTTTCACGTGGGTCAGGAAATGACTTTGGCAATAACCAATCGTTTTCGCATAGTGTTTACTCAAATCGACAAACCATGGTATGCAAAAATCGTGCTTATGCGAGTCATACTACGTTCTAAATAAACACGATGTTTCTTTCAAAAATATCAGATCCTGGGAACATAATCATCATCACAATAATATATATATATATATATATATATATATATATATATATATATATATATATATATATATATATATATATATATATATATATATATATATATATATATAATACTGACTACGTACCGGATGGATGGACTAAACGAGTTCTTGTGTCAATTTATAAAAATGAAGGTGACAAACCGATATATCAAATTATGGACATACTGCTTTAATTAGCAGCATTTTTGGGTAAAGTTTTTATTTTCATGTTAAATTTAAGATTTAATTCCTCGATAATAATCAATTACAATATGAGACTCGAGTTTTATTCAGGAATGATTATTCCACAATAGACAAGATTTTGTGAAGATTTTATTGAAAATATTTGACATTACAAAAGGGAATTTGTTGTACTTTTGTTAATTTAAAAGTGCATTTAATGGGGTTGGGGGCATGAGTAAGGGCCGCCTCTTTAACCCCACCCCACTTTCGTAAAGACCTGCCCGTTGCTTCTTGACAAGTGCGTGCGTGCGTGCGTGCGTGCGTGCGTGTGTGTGTGTGTGTGTGTGTGTGTGTGTGTGTGGATTTTGAACGTAGCTTTAACAATTGTTCAGTCATATTGTTATGATGTCTGCAGTGTGGCAGTTTATAGTGATGTCTAGCACTGGCGCATCATGCAGCAGACATGTAGCGTGATGTCCCACCCAGACACATTATTCTGACACCAGGCCGCCCAGTACTAACACTAACCTCTTAATGCTGAGCGCCTAGCAAAGGTTAAATAAGGGGAAAATGTGATCTCTATTATTGTTCTCCTTACTACTAAATGACATTATTCATTTTTATTAGCAAATGAAGTGGGAGGTTGCATTGTACTATCCAAGGATACTGTCTTTGTAAATATGTTATATGTTATGTTGCTTTCATTCACTGATGATACTATACTTGTCGCAGATAATCTTGCGAACATGCAATGTATCCTTGATATATTCAGAGATATTGCGATAACTGGGAACCTACAATCAATATAGTGAAAACAAAAATTATTTTATTTGGTTCCAAAAAAAATCACACACACGAATTTACGATAAAAATGTTTATATTGACGTTATAGACGAATATAAATACATATGCCGTATATTTCATAAGAATGGACAGAACTCCAATGGCCTGAAAAACTTATATACAACTGATAAAGGTATGCAATTACTTAAAAAGCGTATACACAATTTAGATTTGCCTATTGATTGTCAACTGATCAGACAACTGGATCGATTTTAGAATGTGCTTGTGCAATTTAGGGGATTTATAGGATCTGATCTAGTTGAAAAAACTCAATTTTTCTTTATTCAGAAGTATATTAAATGTAAAAAGAAATTCCCCTTTGTATATAGCAAACGGTAACTTAGTTGGTTCCCCTTAATTATTAACATTAAAAGTCGCATAATAAATTACTGAGCTAGATTTGTTAGTGGTTATGAAGAAAAAATGTCTTATATATACTTGACAATAAATTAATACTAGAAGTAAAATCTATATTAGATGATGATGGGTTTAGCTACGTATTGAGAAATCAAAGTTTTCTGTCAGTTAAATGATTCACAAATTCTGTAGAACTACGAGTAAAATATAAGTAAAGACAAGCTTGAGCAGCTAACATCAATATTTCATCTTAAGGGCATGATATACAGGTTATTTAAAGCTAGCTTAGATTTAGAAAAGATCTATTTCTCATTACAAAATATATCTAAAAGCTTAACTAAGAAAAGAGCTGCAAATCAGAGGTTTTCTGTTGAAACTGGTAGATACACAATTGTTTGCTAGAATGAAAGATAATGTACACTTTGTCATTTGCAAGAAAGGTGATGTATGTCACCATCTTCTGTCGTGTTCTTATTTTCATGATGAAATACAAAAATGTATACCTCATTTTTATATTTCTATGACTAATGTTTATAAATATAATCAGTTAATGAATACAGGTTACATAAACTCTTGTACAATATTTGTAGGTTTATATTTTTTCCCGAATTTTTTTAAGTATTATGTTATGATAATACACGTTATATTCATGTTCTTTTTCTTATGTAGTTCATATGTTGTAAACTTTATAATCTGATTATAGTAATGTCTTGTCTTGTCTTGTCTTGTCATAGTACTTGATGGTCATATGATGTTTTATTGCTATCATACAAGATCTGTATAATAATTTTACAAAGAAAACTGAAATGTTAATAAAGTTAATGAAGCCTGTATTAAAAGTGATCTGGTTTGCCCAACATTTGCTCTTTGATATTACCATACATTGCAAGAAGAATCGATTCAGCTATTAGTCGTGCAGTGCAATATTTTGAACCAAGCCACTAGAGCGCTGTGACAATACTAAAATGTTACTTAAAAAGACTCGCGCAGTTTCATTTTTTCATCACTCATGTCCAGATACAACAACACTAAGATAAACAAAATGCAAATTCTTGCGCAGTATAATCTTATTTTACAAAACCAACACTTGTGTAGGATGCATATTTAATTTATATTGTGTGTTGGCTTTTGTCCATGATTATAGAGTGAAAGGTCATTTTGTAAACAACAAATTACATAGTTAATTTTTGTCTATGATTGTAGATTATATTTTACGATAATTATTAATTATAGGTAAACATGTTTACTTGGATCTGAGTTTAGGACATTGGTAATTCATGGTCTACCCGATGATTACCATGTTCCTAACCAAAGTTTTAGTAAAACAATATGGCAATGTTTGCAACCTAGAATGTCCTGGAAATGAACGTCTGATCCTCTTCCTGGTCCTCATATTGTGTCTTAGGTTTTTATATTAAGGTTGATTACATCAGAAATATTTATTCCTATCTTAACATACTAGGTATTATTGGTAGTTGGACGATATGGTTATTTAAGACTGCTGGCCAAATTACTACTTTTGATGCATCAGATTGTTACATTCGATGCCGATCACATCATTTTACTTGGTTTGAAATTAGTGGGTTTGTTGTTTGCATTGTTGATCAAAGGTGTACAACAATGTAATGAGCATGACGGAACGAAGCTCATTTGCATGTCACGTATTTCGTAAACTATTTCAAAAGGTAATCATTGGTATCAATGTAAATAGTTGTTTACTTATTTTGTGATACATATTTGGGCAATTTTAGCCTTTCTAAATTGTCGTGTGTCAACATACCAGAGGTAACGCAAATCAAGATATAATAGTTGCAACGGCAAAGGTGGTGCCAGGCACAACTTTGTCATCATTGTCCTTCTCTACAAAATTTTTACTTACTTCATCTTCTTTTTAGTCCTCTACAGTTTCGTGCTGTACTGTAACAGGTTATTTATCGGCCTTTGGAATATCGGAATTTGATACATCAGCTGTTATTATAGTATGGTTGTTTTGTAAATTTTCTTTGTATTCGACGCTCCTACTCATTTTCATAACCACGTCGTTTGGTGACAAAGGTACATCGTCAGCACAAACAGCAAAGTCCAATTCTACTTTTGAATTTGTGTTGCACTGTTGAAATGTTATCCTCATGTTTCCATCTGTAATGTAATATTATTTTCCTCCGTTATCCATTAGCAGTCTTCATGTGAAGTGAGTGGACTGCGCTATATATGTTTTTTTTTAACTTTGACAACTAACATACAGATCATTAAACAATCCTGGTCATGTTTATTGGTTGACCATCGATGACTTTGATCCAGGAATTTTCTAGCATAGTTTTGAGTCAAAGGCTTTCACACTGTAGTATCTGAAGTTCCTCTAAACCTTTCCACTACGCATGCTTTTTTGATGTGAATAAGTTGAGAAATATTGAACTTTCAATTTTAAGCAAATCCTGAACTATCCTGTTGTAAAACTCTCCTACTTTATCAAGCAAGCAATTTTTTCAACTTCGACTTTCGATTATTTCTCTCAATCAGTCATATATACCATCTCTATCATATTTTCACATTTTCAGCGTTATAGTATTTCGAAGAATATCTATCACCTTTAGCATATTTGTACCCATTGTTGTATTTTTCACATGTATGTGTGTCCAAATATGTCTTGCGTTAGAAATTCATGTGATTTACACAAACTTTTTTTAAAGGAAATCTTTTCTAGCCTAGTTATGTAATTTTTAAGCAAATTGTTCAGTAAGTTATTCCTTTAATTCAGTGTTTCTGAGGTTATGATTGTCCCGTTTAATTTGGTTCCACAACTCATTTGTATATGTATCCATAACAGGACATTCACGATCTTCTTAAAGATGGTGTAAATACTGTTCTTTGTAATTCATTTAATACGGAATACAAACACATACTTTATTCTTAATAAGCTGCCTTTAAGCGTTATCAGCAAGCCTACAGGACGACTACAATAAGCACTTTATTTTGCAACACGTTTCTCCAATCATTTCAACGTATGAATGATTTCAGATTCATGACAAATTTGACCACTTCTATAGTTGATTTTAAAACAACTACTTTGTATGCTGAAACACCATGCGGTGTTTAAAATCCTTGTCCGCCATAAATTTTATCTCTGTTTTTACCGCACCGTTGTAGATTTACCATGCAAACTTTACCAGACCTTAACGATTTACCGTACATTTAGCAATATACATTCATTGTTTTATATTTATCTATATCAAAAAAATGTTTCTTCCATGTCCATTTGGCGTTGTTCTAACCATCTTGCTATTAGGGTTGATGTTACCTACCACACTGTTATCATCATTTAATGTTATCTGCAAATCTGCACCTTTCATGAAACCCAGGAGTATATATTTTGCCGTGTTTGATTTCAACAAGAATGTCTCTTTATTCTCTTGGATGTCATTCTTCATTTCAACTAAACTGAATACACCTTATCCTGTTTAAACAGATCGGCGGTGTGTCTTGATTCCAACACTGTTTCTTTCATGTTGTATTCCATGGTATATTTATATCACCTCTTTGAGAACTTTTGAATCAAACACCATGTAGTTGTGGACCAGTATTTGTAATTCGTACAAGAATTTCAAATTGTTAGGTGCGCAATAGAAAATTGTATTGTTTATTTGAACCGCAACATACAGGAGTATATTAGTTTTAAAAAAAGTGTTTTTCGTTTTGTTTTTTTTTAATAAATTTAATTTGAGCGTTTAAGTCATATCCACTACATGAAAGGGCATGTTGAAAAGGTTTTGCTGCGCCAGTCATTTTCTTTTTATTTAAGTGTTGTCGCATATCTGCACGATTTGGCTGGGGCAAAAAACTATTCTACCGCAGTACGCTAGTATTATTTTATTTTGTATTGTTGCGTTCTCTTATCCGAATGGGTTGATGCTACATGTCCGTGGCACGATGTCCCAGTGCTAGAAATCACTATACACTGTTAAATTGCAGATATGGTGGCGATATGACTGAACAATTGTTAAAGCTACGTTAAAAATCCAAACCACACACACACACACACACACACACACACACACACACACACACGCACGCACGCACGCACGCACGCACTTGTCAAGAAACAGCTGGCAGATCTTGACGAAAAAGGGGGTGGGGCTAAAGAGGTGATCCTTATCCATGCCCCCAACTCCCTTAAAACGGAGCGTGAAACAACAGAAACGTTTGTACTACAATTAGATAATTGAAGTTATGCCCTGGAAATGCTGAAAATGCTGGATCACATGGGGGGGGGGGGAGGCTTTGCCACCTGGGATCCCACCGGTGGTTAAGTCCCACAAATCTTCGCCTACTTGGTTACAACTGTTTTGTCTTTGACATATAAAACATCTGTTTGTTCTTATTGTATACTCCCTGACAGGGTTTTTTGTTTTACACACACGCGCTAGAGACCATATATATATATATATATATATATATATATATATATATATATATATATATATATATATATATATATATATATATATATATATATGGCAAAATATTATTCTTTTGTATGAAAACTTGGCTAAATTCTGCTGTTTACTGTTTGCTTCAGTTGCAAAGTTTGCAATTTTTCTCTGTGTAAAATGGGTCATTATAATTTAATAAAATGTTGTTTGATTTACGAATGGGATCCATATTTGTAGCAAATAAATTTCGTTTTAAGCTGCATTTCCTACAAATTCAGTTTGTAATAAATATGATGTACGTGTACTTTGTAGTTTATACACTCAGATATGTAAAGGTTTCCAAAACGAGACTTATTAATCCCAGATTTTAAACATATGCTTCTGATTATTGTTTTAATTTTGGACTGTGTCGAAGACATTATTTTTGATGTAAACCAAATCAAGCACAAATCATCTGATCGACAATGGAACAATGGGAGTTCTCTACACTTCTCCACCCCTCAAGTATTATGAATAATCTACATACCGATAATATATATGCAGATAATCTACATACAGATAATATATATAAAGATAATATATATATATATATATATAATATATATATATATATATATATATATATATATATAATCTACATACAGATAAACTTTTTGCCTCTTTTGTAAAGATCGTGATATGCGTGTGTAACGAGGATAGTATTGGAACCCTGCGTAGCTTACTCACTCGTTATTATATTGTCTAGTCTGCTCGAGAGTACGCCAAACACACTCACCCAATCTTGATTTTGCTTTCTTCTTTACTCTGGTGTACATTTATTTTCTGATAAATGTGTTTAATTATTATCAGTGATTTGGATTCGTTTGATTTTGGTACTTTACAGCACAGAAACACAAGTTGGCGCGCGCGCACGTGTGTGTGTGTGTGTGTGTGTGTGTGTGTGTGTGTGTGTGTGAGATTTGGATTTGTAACGTAGCTAAAAACCATCGCTAAGCATCATAAGCTCATTTTATGCATGGTCAAAATACAATCTGAATTTATTCAATTTCGTCATTGCTCCTAAACAGAACGACATAAAGAATAGATCTACAAAATTAACAAAACAATTGGCAACGGTTTAATTGTACTTTTGCGAAAAATAACATACACTATTTAAGACAAAAAACAAATACAAATAACACCATATATTTAAACAACACTGGAAAATTCCTTGAATAACGAATCCACAGAGACGGACGAATTTTTTTCTTACAACATAAGAATACATGAATCTGTTTAAAACATAAATTTATATAAAAATGTCTTTTAATAAAGGCTAAGATTCCTTAAATCAGAGCCCGCTTTAAATTGCATTTAGAGAAGTCTGAAGACTCGGTATTTGTTGTTTCATCGTGAAATCTACATCTTTACGATTTGTCTTTTGCGTTGACAACATAGTAGTAGGGTGCTAGAATGAATATAAATTTCGAGCTGAAAGAGGAAAATCGTTTATTCTGATCATGGCTGAAGAATTAATTTGGTTTATTTTAATTGAGTTGTTTTCGTAGACAATGTCGAGTGTACCGAGACTTAAACAAGCTTTTCTATTAAATAGAGGCGTCTTATCTCATCTCGCAGAGAGGTCAGCTGTTAGTTCAATACCAGTTTCCACGAACAAAATATTTGTATATAGATAAATATAGGCCAGAAGGTTATGACGTGTTCTTTGAAGACGAGTTGTGGCCATTCAAAGAGGTTGGTATTATATACAAGATCAGATACTGCATCGACTTTTTCCCTCGGATATATTGAACGAAATAAATAGGTTGGCATTGGAAAATCAGTGTATGGATTGACTAAAATAAAGGCATTTTTATATTTATTTTCAAAGTCCATTTTCCAACTTATTATATAAAATTTGTGCTCTTGGTTTTGCCTTCCCATATATATATATATATATATATATATATATATATATATAACCACTGTTTATTTCTTTGTTCAGGAATATTATAGACGTATTTAACGGCATTGATCGTTTTCTGTTTATTGCTGTCGTAAATTACCTATATTGGTCTACATTATTATATTGTGAATACCGTAAAAGACGAAACCACGTACAGTTTTGTACCTCTTTTTGAAATACCAAATAACAATTAAAGGTCGTTTTAAGAGGTGGGAAAGCCATCGCTTAACATTTTCATGCAATTTTATTCAAAGCCAAAGAAAACCGTGTCATGGAACCGAAGTAAGTATCATATACACCATATTAAATTGTGTCATATAAACCTAAGTAAAATCTACAATAATACATCGAATATAGCCATATATCAATTGCTTATATTCACAAAACTGAATGCATAACTGTATTTAACAAAAAATAATATATGAATATGAGAATTTTGTAAAGCTTTTAACTGAAACAATATTGTCATTTTAAACTTGAGCTTCACGCCCTACTTTAACATTTTTCTCAGTATCTCAATTTTCTAAGTAGTAGACTTCGTCGTAATATATATTTTTTATTGGTAAAAGTATCAATCTGTTTTCTATTAAAGCATTCGCAGAATTTACTAGAAATTGCAAAGATCACCTGCAATAAAACATTGTCTTACGTTTTTAACAAAAGAAAACCATTTCATATGTGAGTTAACCAGGTCTCGTGTATTCAGTTTACAAATTAGTGGGGATACACAGTGTTTTTATTACAATCATTTTCGCAGAAGAAATTCAGTGACACGTATTCAAAGATAAACACCGTGACTTCAAATGCCTTAGCTATAATTTGAACCCTACAAAATACAGCATCCAATAATTTAGGAAAGTCCTGAAAGCGGAATACAGAGATTTTTGCCTTGAACATGACACCTTGTAGCTTCCAATATTATTCGTTCATTCAGGTTACAAGAACCGGAAGCTATATTAAACAGCAGGGCTAGACTTAGTATCACATTTAATCAATGCAATGAAGATTAGTTAAAATATCATCATGGCAGAAAGGTTGATTCAATTAATTACGGCTGAGTATTTCTCTGCACCAGAAAACAAGTTATCGGCATAGAGAGACTTTTTTTTTTAATGATTTCGCTGTTCGGGTGTCCCCCTTTTCGCAAATACCAACAGAAAGAAGACAGAGTTATAGAAAAGATATTCATGACTACGACTTGAGAGCCTTTTAAAATGTTCACAAATCAATGATAATAATAATAATAATAATAATAATAATAATAATAATAAATGCTTAATTTATTGAAGTTAACACAGTACACACCAATATTCCCTGAGATTTTTTCAATACAATTAACACACCATACATAAACCACTCTTCCGCGCGGCCCTTATGAAATCTACTCAGCGCAGTGCACACCACTCTTCCGCGAGACCCCCTCCCTCATCAGTACTAATGTAGTAGCCTGGGTTCCAATACAGTTAATTTTCTTGAAGTTTTAGCGTGACGGTCTGGGAACATGCGAAAAGCATAGTGCCCGCTGCTTTACCCCTCTGATTAAATAGGATAACTTCCCGTTCAATAACACTGATCTAGCTGTCCCTGTCCTAACAATTGATACGGTATCCTCATTGCCTCGTTTTAAATTGATTGCCATATCCGTTTCCCTCATTTCGAAAATTACAATAGCTTTTACCATGCATTTTATTGCTATGGAAGATTCGATTACATCAAATGACGCGTGCAGCAGCAGCATTACATCGTTCTGGATGAGGTACAGGTTATGTGTTAATTGGTTATTACATGTATGACTAGACCAAATTTTAACCAGTGAAAAGAAGGGTTGCCGAGATAATGAATAACAAATAACATGCTTGTAAAATCATAAATAATGCGTGAATTAATTTAATGTTAGTAGATTGAATGTGGTGCATGTCAATCCAGTGATAATCAGTATAACTGTTGTTTTATTCATCCAAGAGATGTTGTTCTACTATGTGCTTAACAACAATGTTATAGGATAAATATACCGATCATAAATGGCAGTTGATTTCAATATATTACAGCTATGCAAAAAAATAACGTTTTTTTTTATATCAATCTTTTGACGGACAACATTTTGATTCAGTAGTAACGTTTAATTATTTTTTGTTTTTATTATTTTAATAAACGGGGTGCAATTCGTTTTTTTTTCTTTACCAATGATAAAAGACATATCTTATTCTAAACAATCAAAACTGACGAATACAATTACAATTTGGACATTCTACAGAACTGAGAAGGACATTAGTGAAAAATGGAACTATGCTGAGGTGAAATATGGACCCATGTACAATTTAGAACGAGGAATTTTCATTAACTGTGGTATATGACTTAGTGACTTTCTCAGACACTTGTCTGCACATCCAATTGGACAATAGATCGGTGCGAACGTCGTTGTCCTAGGTAATGTAACGAGATCAAACTTATTCATTCCTTCTACAAACAGAAAGAATGGTGACTGAATCAAGTGAATTTTACACGAGCTTTGCATCATTGTTGATGTCATGCATCTCATGACTTCGTGAAGTTGATGATCTGAACACTTTGTATAAGACGAGTTCTATCTGAGTGTCCTCGGCATTTATCGTTGCATGATGCACAAGAAAGCTCCGGCAAAACTGCATGAATAAATTTGCAGTCCATCACATACAAACGGCTCAAAAGTCAACTGACGAGTTATGTTCATAATTTCATTTTGATATTTGTTCTATACTGTTTTCATGCTTTACGAGCCATGGTCTACTATTTGTGATATGAAAGACTTCATCTGGAAATTGTGGACATCTAGAACTGGCCATGTTTAATTACGTTCTTATAACAGTATTGACGTCATAGGGACTTTACGTATTGTTGCTCATAGTAACGTATGTAATAGCATGAGCCTATTAGGGAGTTAATAGGTTTTTAAAAATTTATTTCGTAACTTCCAGTAATTACATGTAATTGGAAGTGACGACATTTTCTTAATAGCTGAAAGTCGTCCAATTTTTTTTTTTTTTTTTTTTTTTTAATGGTATCCCATTTACAATGATGGCGTATTATTCGCATGCATTACTTGGTGTCTTCTGCCAAATTTCCCAATTTGGGAAATATTACTACAATTGCCTTTGAGTATTATTCTAAGATTCGTGTACATTCTACTCTTGTCGGAAAGAGACAAGAGTAGTACAGAAGTTTTGACATTTAAAACAGTCTTTGTTCTATTTTAATAACTGATTTTTCAATTTTAAAATTCGTTTGAAAACTAAAATGCAGAACGTTGAAGCGGATTGGAGCAGCGTCGTTTCATATCGCTGCTAGTTGGAACAGCTTTATTTTTATACCGGTGCTACACAAAATATAAGCAAAATGTAAATGACGCATTTACTGCTTTAACTGAAAACGGAAAATGATTCAATGTCAATAGAGAATTATCTAGAATCCGCCACATCCATTCTAATATACCCACATTACCAAAATATAGACTGAGTCAGCGATGTTCTGGTACCACTACACAGCACTTATAAAACTGTACGATTTGGAAAAATTGATAGTTTATATAGAGGATAGGATCGTTTATATTAGAAAAATAAAGACTGCGCTAGTGATGTTTTCGTATCGTACACCACACATACATTAAAGTTAAGGTAAAATCTGTAGAGGCAACAAACAACAAGTAATTAGGCAGTCCTGGTTAACCCAATCAAACCTACTGGCATAGTTAGTTTTACCATTTCTTCAGAAGTTAGCAAGGTGGTTTCATTACACTACTACGAAACAGAAACAAAATGTAAATGCTTCGTTAACTACTCTAACTTATAAAAAGAAATGACTCAGTTGCAATACCGACTTCTCTGTAACTCGTCATTTCTATGCTAACATGACTGCAGGTAAGAAATAAACTGCGCCAGTTTGTTTGCTTTTGTTTGTTTAACTCCCGTTTTTCAGCACACGACAGACTGCCAGTATGTGGTGTAGGAAGAACCCGGGAAACCACGGGAAGAACCATCGACAAATGGGAAGCTACTGGCATGGTGAGACTCGAACCTACGTGGACAGAGGTGAGATGTGTGATATTCTCGTATCCTTACCTGCTCATAAAAATGTGCAGTTTGGACAAAGAGACAGTGTATTTGAAGAATGGCTTGTTTACAATACAAATATATAGGCTGCGATAGTGGTGTTCCTGTACTACATACATACATACATACATACATACATACATACATACATACATACATGTTACGGCAAAATATTTTCAACAACCACCTAATAATCAGGTAGCCAAACACACGGGAACGGTTAGTTTTAACATTACTTCGAAAGCCAGTCTTGAATCCCTAAATTTTGTTTAGCAGCAGCATAATCACACACTGAACACAATATCAAGTGTTGCTAGATGACAGGTATTGACTATTCTCTTCGTTTCACTCTTTTATTTTTTTTCTTTTGTTGTTTTTGTTTTAAAAAATACACTTATTGATTTTCCAACCCAGGCATGGCGTACTATAAACGATTTGTTACATTTTCATTTGGCTTCATTGGCTCAAGTTTTGGTTCTTCCAGTTTTGTTTACACTTGCTTAGGCTTTGGCCCTTCATCTTTAATAAAATGGAAGGTTGCTAAAGTCATGCCAATATAACTAAACACTGATAGTTTATAACCGTCATATATTATTTTCATAGTACTTTTCTCCGCAGTCATTAATTCATTTTCCAATTTTTCGATATCCTGTTCAAACTCAAAACCACGTATCTTTTCCATTACACGCAGTAAATTCACGCTTCCTTCTAATTTATCAAGCCGTCTATGCAAACTGTCTATTTTTATTACAAATTGTGAATTCGTTTGAAATCATATACAATTCCTATATTGACATTTTCCTCTCAGCTTTTGTTAAAATTTCTTCAATAACATTTCGTATCTCAAACTGTTTCATTTTTCGTGCTTTTTTCTCTTGTTGCTGTTCTTCATTTGCTGTAATTAACTGCAATGTAACACTTCAAACTAAACACATTAAACGACCTTCATGATTACTACCGTATTAAGAAAGACAACTCGTTATCATGCGTTATCTTTGAAAGACTCATAAATGTTTAAATCAAAACTTACAAACTAAATCAAGCACATTACCAAAGTGCTCCAGGTCTTGAATATGACACGCGTTTCAAGATTTCAGGCGTTGAATTAGAGCCATTAACTGACAATGCCATGCTTTAATGACTTAGAGTGGAATTAGCATGATTACTAACAGAGACGCTATAGCCAATCGTATATTCTGTGGTGATGGCAATGAAAATAACAGAGATGTTGATAAATATGACATGTCAATAAATAAGTACTTCATAACGTAGAAACAACCTCTGTGGTTAGGCAATGTACCAACATTTAAAAATAAAATATTCCAGACGGAGAAATAAAAGAGAAAATATAGGGGTTGAGGGAAAAAAGTTGAACATTCCAGATTACAATGTTATAATATGTTAAACGTTGATTTGGAAATTTCGATAGACTTGCATGATTACTTCAAAGATTGTCCTCTAGCACTGGAAACACGTGTTCCAGATGAAGACGATTTATCTAACCATCACAAACAATTCATAGAATAATAGAAAGTAGCGAATTTACAACAGTGATTAAGTTGTTGTACCCATTATAAAACAAAAATAAATATGTGGTACACCATATAAATCTAAAATTAGTCATTAAGTGTAATAGCTGATTGCGACAAAAAGTAACTTACAATTTCGATTGTGATTTATTTGAATAATGAATAACTCTCTGTTTGGCAGATAGATGGGGAAATTTACGAAAAAAAAAACAGTAGTTGAAATATGTATAGACAAAATGAAATGTAAATTGGAAAAAAGACATATCATTAGCAAATAAAAATATAACAGGTCACTTAATCCTTGGAAGTATGAAACATAAAACGATCAAACTCACCAAACCGATATATGGATGAGTTACGGTGAGAGTCGCGCACATATAAATTCTACTAAGGCAAATGAAAAACAGATATGATTATCTATTAGAATACTTTTAACCTATAAATACTCTCGGTTGATTAGCTTTGATACAGATAATATTTAACTGACATGATAAAGAACATACAGTTTTATGATACAAGCGAATATCACAACGACAACTTGACTCTAGTGAAAGAGAATGTTGGTTTATTCGAGGAGTAATTAAATGGTACACCTGTAAGAGTGTTTGTTGGTTTAACGTCAAAAACATATTCGTTAAAAACTGGCCATGATGAGAAGGTGTGCACGAAATCAATGAAATGTTTTTACTAAATAAATATACACCAGACAGAACGGAAAGTGCTATCCCTGGATTCTATAGAAGAATGCTTGATAATAGTAGGCAGAATTAATATTTAATGCAAATAATACTATCAAACAGGTTAGAGAATATTTAATTCGTACTCTACGGAGATTCGAACCCAGGTCCGCGGGTAAACGGCACCCATCGCCTTGCCTGCACACACCAGCCCATATTCCATCACGACTAAGCACGCATCACCGAAATAAATGATGCGACAGAATCGGTGTTATATGCACTCGTGCGTAGCAGACACACTCGCATGACGACCCAGTAATTAATTCTCATCTATCTACACAGTCAATGCGGATTCCTATGAAAAAAATCTAGGTATATAGGATTAATTATAGAGAATTATAAGTATACACCAGACAGAACGGAAAGTGCTATCCCTGGATTCTATAGAATATATATTGTTGTTGTTGTTGTTGTTGTTGTGGGGCTTAACGCCATTTTTCAGCACACGATAGGCTATACATGGCGGCCAGTATTAATGGTGGAGGAAGAAACCGGGAAATCCCTGGAAAGAACCACCGACCCACGAGAAGCTACTGGCAAGCTTTCTCACATATCCACACTCGCCGAATCTTAGACTCGAACCCATGCAGACAGAGGTGAGATGGCAGTGATCCGTAACGAAAAGCGCTTTAGACCACTCGGCCACTCGGGGCCCCATATCTTATTGAATCATATGGCATATGGGCAACTCCCAAAAAATGAATGTCATTAACTCGTACAATCTTGAAACTCACAATATACAGATTAAGGACTCGATCGTGTGCTGCAGATAAAAGCTTTGTAGTTGACAGTGTAAATTCGCAACCTTATGGCTATTTAACACGAATCAATTAAGAACGTTTTCATCTTCAAGATTAAATTATATTAAATACTTCGCAAAATAGAGCCACCTTATTTCAAAGAAATCTGTTCGACTGGCATCTATTAAATCATAAATAGGACTGACATCACAAAGAATTTCTGATTATTATTAGGTGTGAAAGGTATTCCCAGAGTTTGAAAAGTCCCAGAAATATATGTACAGCTGGTAAAATACAGGTTTATACAAATACAGATACAAAATTGGACCACTCAATAAACTAACTTCTGAAGAAATATTGCAAATAACGATTTCAGTATGTTTATCTACATAATTATAAGTGAATTTGTTGATAAGATTCCGCCGTAACTTTTATGTATGTGCTGTGTTGGGTACGTGAACATCAGTTTTCGGATTCTATATTTTTTCAAATGTAAACAATGCTTTTCTTCAGGTACATGGTCTATATTTGCAAATCATAAAACTTGTGTAAGTGTTCTCTAAGGGTATGAAAATATTACTGGAGCAGTCTATTTTTTTTTTTTGTAATGTGGACAAAGTAGTATATACATATTTTTTGGAATGTTCAAAATGTGGATCAGATGAAAACGTATCTACTTGAAAAAATAACAATAAAACAAAGTTGTTGCCTCTATTTTCCCCCAACTGATGCATGTAGTTTCTTTATGCAGCCCGAGTCTGAACAGACCAAGGCTAGAATCACCAACGTCAGCCTGACTTCGATTGTATTCTACTTTCACATAACGATTAACGATAAGGACTCTATTGAACTGTACAATTGTAATCACTAATCAAATTCATAGCCAACCTTAAGTATAAAATATCGCATGCGAGGTTTACTAAATCGGTAATGAAAACAAACATTTCCATGAGTTCATCAAGATACGATAGCCTCAGTATATTATCTAACAACGGAGCTAACAAAATATTTAAGTATGGATGCCTAATTTCGATCAGCTTTACTGACGTGAGCTCCTGGATTTTTGAATAATATTATTGATTTTTTTATTTTAAAAATCAACCCTGGGTTTCCTTCATTCGGACGATTTGACCGCAGAGTGGTGTCATTTAACAGTGAGTTGCCATGACCATTCTCTGTATGAATCACTGTGTAATTCGACTCTTTTCTATGACATTGAACTAACCTTGAAGGTCAAGAGTATACATAGTCAACGTCTCAAAATGCATTAGGTCGATATTGTCATAAAATGGAACTCGCAATAACCAATTTATGGTACAATATCAAATTGTACGTATTTCCCCATTATGCCACCCACATAAATTCTTACTTATCTTGACTACTGTGGGTACAATTCATCTGCTATATTGGCTCTAGGGGCCAAACTCTTTCTAGATATTACGACCCAATTGAAAATAACGGTATAACGACAAATAAGGTTATTAATTTAACCCGTTTCTTGCCCTTCGCCAAAAAATTAATCAAATTAGGCGTTCGTTTAATATGCTGAGACGAGTGTGTGTGTGTGTGTGTGTGTGTGTGTGTGATTTGGATTTTTTTAACGTAGCTTTAACAATTTTTCAGTCATATCGCTACGATCTCTGCAGTGTGGCAGTTTATAGTGATGTCTAGCACTGGGGCATCATGCCGCAGACATGTAGCATGATGTCCCATCCAGTCACATTATCCTGACACCAGGCCGACCAGTCCTAACACTAACCTCTTAATGCTGAGTGCCAAGCGAGGCAGCTGTTAGTACCATTTTTATAAGTCTTTGGTATGACTCGGCCGGGGATCGAACCCACGACCTCCCGGATCCGAGGCGGACGCTTTAACCACTAGGCTACCGGAGCGGTCACTGGAGCAGTCCATTTTTGATTGCTGAGACGAAACAATTAGTCTAGACCAACTTGAGAACAATGAGTGTTATTATTGGTGCCAGATATATAAAGTAGGATGTAGAAAGATGACCGATTATATTAAAATTTTCAATGACGTATACGTTTCCTTAAAGTATCTTTTTTTTTTTTTTTTTTTGAATCTAAACCCCTCTTTCACAGTTTCTAGTTAGAAATTTGCTCCAAAAGAAGGAAAAGTTAAGAAAAATTCGTCGAGCCGATTGCTAGACACAGCTATTTAAAAGATACCTGTCAAGTCCACATATGAAACATCCTCTCCTTAAAAAGATTTCGACATGGACCTATTTTTGAGATTTAATATCATGGGCTATTTTTCGACCCCTAAAACAAGTCTTGACGAAATATACAAAAAGTAATAAAAGAAATATAAGGATCAATATAAGTGCCCGCTATGTACAGTAGGTGCACAATAAACCAATTCTATTAATATTTTCACCAACTGAACCTCTACTTAGAGGATTTTAAGTTCAACCACTCTTTGAAAGTTTATAGTCTGGGATTTTCTCCAGTAGAACTAAAAGTTTAGAGAAGAGTCGCGAAGCCCATTTTTTAAAAAGGGGCTAAATCCATGGAAGACATAAGAAAACCCTTAAGGGATCACATCTTAAGTCAAAGATTAGAATCAAATATCACCTTCTCAGAGCCTTTTAAAATGGACCCTTCTTTGAGATTTTCTATCTGAGGATATGTTTGACCGCCCCAAAAAGTATTGACGAAGTTTCTCAAGATAAGTAAGAAAAACAAAATAGTCTTTTGGATACCAGCAATATGAAGCTGCTGTACTGTCGACCGATTATATCCAAAATTTGCAATGTGTGATTCCTACTCACACAAGTTTGATTTCAACCAGTATTTTCATAGTTTGTTATATGTTCCAACATTAATTAAGTTAGGAAAAAATTCATCAAAACCATTTTCAAGAAATAGGGGGCTTAATGTCGGTACCTGTGTGTTTTTTGGGGGGTGGGGGATAGGAGGAGGTAAAACACAGGCCGTAAGAGCATTACATATTACATATAAATATAATCCGTAACATCACCTAGTGAAAAATATTTACTTTGACCCTTCCTTGAGTTTTGACATGTTGGAATATTTTCGACCCACGAAAGAAGTCTTAACGAAATTCGTCGAAAAGAATCGATGGAAGAAGGGCTAGCTCTCTGGCAGTTTCTATTTATGGATCTGCTCCAACAGCCCGAAATTCAACAAAAACTCGTCGAGCCTTGTTTTAGAAATAGAGCTAAATATATGGTTATGTTATAAAAATCCCACAAGGAGACAACCCTTAAATCCATATATGGCTTCTACAGTCCACCCCTAAAAATAATTGCGATATGGATCGTTTGATCCCCAAGAAAAGTATTAGCAAAGTTCGCCGAGCGCAATCAGAAAAAGAGAAACGTCTTTATGGATACCGACAATATTAAACTAGCATTATGTGGATGGATTATATCCAAATTTTGCCATGCTTGAGCCCAAACTTAGACAATTTTGATCTTGATTCCTGTTTAAGAGTTCCTAGTTAGTGATCTCTTCCAACAGTAGGAAATTTATATTTAAAAAAAATCGTCTAGCCCATTTCAAGAAAAAGGTAGTAAAATATATAAAAGGTTTAATAAAGCCCACAAGATTACCCCTTAGGTCCATGAGTGGATCCTATAGTCCACCCCTAAAAAAGATCTTGATGTGGATCGTTCTTTGATATTTTAAACCAAGGGTAACGTTTGACCACGAAAGAAGTATTAATTTTAGAGTTCGTCGAGAGCAATCCGAAAATAGGAGGGTCCTTATATATACCGGCAAGATTAAACCAGTACAGTGTGGACAGATAATATCCAAATTTTGCTATGCATGAAACCCTTCTTAAAGAATTTTTATTTCAGCCTCTCTTTGAAACAGCCTAGATAGAGATATGATCTTACAGCAGCAATAGTTTTGAGAGAAAAAAAAGGGATAATTTTGAGAAACGGGGCGGGGGGCGGGCAGGTATATGGGGGAGGGAGATAGATACGACACAAACCATAAGGGGAATAAACCTTACTTACGTACATATCCAAGGAAGGAATGTAATACACCTGGGGTATGTGCTATTTGTATTTAGTATCCTTTTATTGATTTCTTAGATTTTAATTATCATTTGTTTCATTATGGGAACTCGGTGTTGGAAAGATATTTCTCAAACCGATCAATTAGCCAAATTCTAGAAACAGACGGTTTAATAATTTGAGATAGGAATAATTCTTTGTGTGTTTGGAGTCCGTGTCTCGTGTTGCAGGGTTCAAAATTACTAATATTCGGGGGGCCCCGAGTGGCCGAGTGGTCTAAAGCGCTGATCGTTACGGATCACTGCCATCTCACCTCTGTCTGCGTGAGTTCGAGACCAGGCTCGGCTAACGTGGGTACGTGAGAAAGCCTGCCAGTAACTTCTCGTGGGTCGGTGGCTCTTCCCGGGGTTTTCCAGGGTTCTTCCTCCACCATTAATACTGGCCGCCATGTATAGCCTATCTTGTGCTGAAAAATGGCGTTAAACCCTATAACAACAACAACAACAACTAATATTCGGCTTGGAACAGCTTAATGCTGAGTCATACAAACGTAAAGCAAGACAAACGATGTAGGAGTGGAATTAGAGTTTCGTGATATGTTGTCATTAAGTGATTCGAGAAGAATTCAGAACACTTCAGTTAGAAACTGTTCCAGAAGGATTAGTCAAACGAAACTTCGTCAAGCCGATTTGGAGAAATAAGTTCAGTATATGGTGGGTAGCACCAAGCCGACAAAGAGATGACATCTTAGGTCCATATGTGGACCCTACAGTTGACCACCCAAATGATTTCGGCATGGATAGCTCTTTAATAGTTTGTACGTAGGGATATATTTGACTCCCAAAAGAAGTATTAACGAAGTTTGTAGAGAGGAGTCTGGAGAAATAGGAGGGTCTTTATGGATACTGGAATTATTAACCGTTACAGTAGTCAAACTTTGCGGTGCGTGAATCCTGGTTAGAGGACATTTTGTTTTCAGTCCTTGTTTGACAGTTCATAGTTAGGGATGTGTTCCAATGGTAGTAAAAGTTAATACAAAATTCGTCAAGCAGATTTCGAGAAATTTTGAGATGTCTGGGGGTATAATACAACCGTAATTGGATGAAATTTTTCGTATACATATGGGCCAGAACATTCACTTTTTAGAGAATTTTGACATGGACCCCTTTTTTTTAGATCTTATATATCTAGTGATATTTTCGACCCACGAAAGAAGTTATTTTGACGAATTTGGTCGAGTGGAATCAGCAAAATAAGGGGCCACTTATGGGTACCGGGCTTGAATTGCAGATGCGGTGTTGATAAATTCTATCAATATTTTGTACCAAACCCCTTATTAGAGGCCTTTGATTTCAAGGCCTGTTTGACAGTAGGATGAAGCCCAAACGGAGGTAATCAATTTACGGGCTTTATCAAAATAAGTTCAACCAATTTTCTTTCATTTTCTCCTACTTTTGGAGCGGGTTTCTAACTATAAATTATCAAAGAAGGGTTGAAATCAAGAGTTCAATTGGTACAGATTTTTGATGGAACCAGTTTACTATCGATCTCTACTACACAACCGGTACCTGTTGGGATACTCCTATTTATCTTATTCCTCTTGAGTTTCCAAACAAATATCGTTAGAAATCTGTTGCGGGTCGAAAATATCGCTTGAAATTAAATTTAAAGGATTGGTCCACATCATTTTTTCATGGAGGCGTCGTTCCATATGTAATCCTAAAAGGCAATCTCCTTGTGAGCTTTCTTATAGCTCTCGTATATTTATGTACGTATTTCTCGAAGTCGTCTCCACGAATTTTCTGTAAAGTTTCCTACTTTTGGTGGAGTTCCCTAATTACAAACTGTCAAAGGGGGTTTCAGATGAAAATGTTTTAAGGAAGAGTTCATTTCATTGACAATTTTCATATAATTGGTGATCTCTTTGTATTCGGCTTTATAAAGCTAGGAACAAAAGAAAACGCCCGTAATTCTCAAACTTGGTTAGAACAATAGCAATGAATGTTATGAAGAACGTTGAAATTTGATGCAGCAATTCTTAAATCTGCAATAAGTAAGTGGAAACCTATTCTGTATTGAATCTGGAATAATCAATAAGCAGCCAGCTTAATATGAAGAAGGAATAAGTAGCCAACTCATTGTGAGTAAGGAATAAGTAGCCAACTCATTGTGAGTAAGGAATAAGTAGCCAGCTCATTGTGAGTAAGGAATAAGTAGCCAGCTTGATGTGAATACAGAATAAGTAGCCAACTCATTGTGAGTAAGGAATAAGTAGCCAACTCATTGTGAGTAAGGAATAAGTAGCCAGCTCGATGTGAATACAGAATAAGCTGCCAACTCATTGTGAGTAAGGAATAAGTAGCCAACTCATTATGAGTAAGGAATAAGTAGCCAGCTCATTATGAGTAAGGAATAAGTAGCCAACTCATTGTGAGTAAGGAATAAGTAGCCAACTCATTGTGAGTAAGGAATAAGTAGCCAACTCATTGTGAGTAAGGAATAAGTAGCCAGCTCGATGTGAATACAGAATAAGTAGCCAACTCATTGTGAGTAAGGAATAAGTAGCCAACTCATTGTGAGTAAGGAATAAGTAGCCAGTTCGATGTGAATACAGAATAAGTAGCCAACTCAATGTGAACACGATGAAGTATCCAACTCGATGTGAACATATTTAAATCGGGAATAAGTAATGGTTAATTATTCATTATTGAATCGGAAACGAGTTGCTTATTCCTTATTAAATCGGGAATAAGGAATAAATAGCTAGCCTGTAGTCAATGGAAATGATATATGACGTGTTTATTGCATTCTTGATTTTATGTCTGTCATATGATCTTTTTATCTCATTACATCTGGAATAATTCAATTACATGTTGTCCCAATATACCCACAAACTCAAGCTACAGCTGTACGAATGAGGGGACGTAAGCCATTCAGGTACATGTGGTAATGACCATAAAGATTGATTTGTCTTCCCTGATGATGGCTTGAAGGCAGACAGCGAAAAGACTGATACCCTGTTATTTCTGTCTCAATTGACTAACTTAGTATGCGGCATCTGATTTGTCCTGGATTAGAAGTCATAAGGATGACAATAGCTTACAACATTTAGTTTGGATGGAACTTCACGAATTTTTTTTTTTTTTAATGCTGAAGTATAGTAATCAATAAATACAGAGGAAAGGCTTACGCTTTATGTAAAAACTTTGTATTTCCAATGGAAATCATAAACTTTAGATATCTGAAATGTAATTGGAATAAAGAAATAAAGGACGTCATCATACAAACAGTTTTTGTTTTCTTCGGAGAAGAGGGATGCTAGTAATCAACAGGTTAGAAATTGGCAATTAGTATGCAAAATATCAGAGGTACATCCTAGTGTGTGTCAGGCTGAGTTACTGACCTGTACCAATACGCCACTGATGAGTTGTAGTTAATGCAAGGCCGTCCGCCGAAATTTTTCCGGCGGTAAAACATGTAGTGGTAAGCTATTAATTTTAACGGATGTAGGCCAAAACATGTTTACAGATGAAATGGGTCGGTGGGTGGGATTGATGGGGCCAAGTGCCCCCCCCCCCCCATTGCCCCTATGTGCGGATGCACGTTGGTTAATTCAAGGAAAGGGGATTCTAGGCATAATATTTGTCTAGTTCTTTATCCGGACGAAAATCGCCACCGCTCTTTTTTTAAGCGATCTAAGTATGACTTGACATGCAGGAGATAAAACACCAAACTCTGCTTCAGATTTTCTCTAATTCCATTTATTAATAAATGGCCATATTAAAAAATGTATCATTAATGGACATAACACCTAAACATATTAGAAATATATAAACAACATATTGTCAAAGCTAAGATCAGAAAAGGGACGGATTGACTCTACATCAGCCTATATTTCCGTTGATCGTTTATTTTATTGATTTAGCTTCTGAAGGTCAAACACACAAACGAAAATTGTGTTTGCTTCAATGACTGGACCATTAGTCATGAAACTGATGGATTTTAAGACTTAAGGATATATATATATATATATATATATATATATATATATATATATATATATATATATAGTATATATATATAGATATATATATATATATATATATATATATATATATATATATATATATATATATATATATATATATATATGTTATTTGTTGATATTTTGTCCATAGGATATAAATACTGACTCGATTATTTGCAGAAGACACATACCAATCACATGGTTAGTTATCATAACACGCAAAAATATCTAGTCTATGGAAGAACCCTACCTATAAATTTACAACAACCAGAGGGAGGGTGGGTGTTTCGAGGCCCATTTTAAATAACTTTAAAGGGAACTTAAGAGAGTTACCCACCGTTAGGGACGAATGACTCTTTAATGACGGTTTATTTTAAAGAATGTCAGAATTTTATTTCAAATGATGAATTTGTTTTACCTATTAATTGTATAAAAAAAATCGCCCATCTTAGTTCAATGACGATTGCTAGCTGTGATAAATCATGGAAAGAAATAAATGTAAATAGATGGACATAGAAAATCACATTCTGTGAATTTGCATTTAGAATCATTGGTGACCATAAAGTAAAATCCTCAATTGTATTTCAGTCAGAACGACAAGCGGGAAGAACACAGAAAAACAAAATAGAATTCTGTATTAATTTACCTTAAGTGGAGAACCCTTAGGAAGACCGATTCCGTAACCATCCTCGCCAAACGTTTGACTTAGCAGCCTAAGGTCACAGTCAGGGTCAAGTTTGGCACGTGCATAATCAAGGATTGGGTAGTCGCCTAAATATGCATCAAGTTTACCTTCTCTGAAAAGATAAAAGTCATCCAGCTGTATCTTGAGGTATCTGTTGAGTTCACATTAACTTGTGGATTGAGTTTGAATTGTTTACAGGACAAAGAACTCCACTAAAATGACAAATGATAGAGATGAGCCTGCTTGAGTTTATCTCTCTCTCTCTCTCTCTCTCTCTCTCTCTCTCTCTCTCTCTCTCTCTCTCTCTCTCTCTATCTATCTATCTATCTATCTATATATATATATATATATATATATTCCCATTACATTGCTCAGTTTATTTGTAAATTTTACCATCATTCATAGTCCCAGAAATATCGTCGCATAGCACGAGTGAAAGTATGCTACTTCGCGTGTAGCTTGCGACGATGGTCGAGAGAGAGAGAGAGAGAGAGAGATAGAGAGTTTCAATATCATGTATACTACGATTAATCCACAGAGCGCACAAATTGCCAATAATAAATAAGTTTAATATCTACGTTTTATTGTTAAAAGCATCAGTTCTTACATACTGTATGTTTCATTTATTGGAAACAACAGATTTTAATTCAGAAATTAAAGATGACGCCACATTAATGTATTGCAATAAATGATGGACATACAGTTATCAGAATATGGCTCTTCGTATTCGATTTGATATCTCTAACAATAATAATTCTTGCATAATCAATTTGTTATTTCAAAAGTAAACTAAAATGGTCGAGTGGTTGCTAACCCACGGTTTTTGTTCATTCACATCTTTTGTTATAATTTAGATAAATTATGCATGTACGAAGGTATATGCATTTAATCTACAGTCTTATAATATGATGTTGTTATTTTTCATTGTCTATCTGTAACAATGTTCCGGTTGCCGAAGTGGTTAGAACGTCCAAATTGGATGGGGAGATCGCGGGTTCGGACCCCCGGCCGAGTCATACCATAGACTTAATAAAATGGCACTAGCAGCTGTCGCGCTTGGCGCTCAGCATTAAGAAGTTAGTGTCAGAACTGATCGGCCTGGTGTCATGAAAATGTGAGTGGATGGGACATCATGCAACATGTCTGCGGCATGATGCCCAAGTGCTAGACATCACTATAAACTGCCACACTGCAGACACCGTGGCGATATGACTCAAATTGTTAAAGCTACGTTAAAATCCAAAAGCACACAAATACATTGTTCATCGTTATGTTTCTCTGCTGACTGACAAGCAAACACAATGAGAGAGAGAGAGAGAGAGAGAGAGAGAGAGAGAGAGGCCTTGGGGCATTATTAATATTTAAAAATAATCTGTTTTTAGATCCTTATTATATCTTTTTTAAATAAAAGAAAAATATTAAGTAAATTACACTATGTGTGTGCCTCTAACCAAGAAATTTATCATACGGCCTGGACAGGATAACTTGCAATCATTGTTATTGTGAACACTGTAAATAAATCCCATGGAAATGGATGCGAAGAGCTCACTATCTCCGCCAATACAGTTTGCTATAGTCAATCTTATCTCCGCTGAAAATGCAAGTATGTGTATAATATGTGACATAAATAAAATATATGATAGTACGTACGTTGTATCTTTGATATACCACTCATTGTATAATTTTTTAATAAAAAAGAAACTCGGCAAGCTTTGTGTTCTTTTAATGAAGATGCATACATCTCGTGGTATATCAATGATACAGCGCATATTCTATACATATTCTCTCTTTCTCTCTCTTAGTACAATTCTTCAAAGGGGAGCTGGGGTCGGAGTCATTTGTTTGGATTGGTCAATTATTTAGTGTGTCACATGACTGCTGGTCATCAACGTTGGCTTTTCATTAGTCAGCCCCAATTTTATTCAGTTATATAACGTCAACATTTGTACTTCACTGGGTACTTTTAGCAAATTAATGGTGTGTTTCTGCATAAATTCATAACGCTTTTTCCTTCAGGTGCTGATTCATTTATGATGTACGTATTAACTTTATGGAAGAATTTTTACCAGAAGACGTCTTGGGTCAACTACCTTCATTTGTTTCCTATTTAGCGTGGGTCGTCGCCCTCTTGATTTTGTTTCTAGTTCTTGTCTTTGCTTGTTTCCGCAGACGGCTGAGGACCCACACGCGGATGGTAATTCTGTTCAAGTCGTGGGTCGTGGGGGTGACCACAATCTTTCAAGGCGCCTCTGACTGGAAACAACACTTTCCAGTTTATAGTGCAAGTCACGCGAGTAATGTAGGCATTCAACACCGACTATTTCAGTAATGGGTGTCATTTTTTAGAATTTGATTCGACATACCTTTAAGTGGTAAGTATTCACTTCATTTGGATTCGTATATATCCATATTCCTTTGGAAGGTCATTATTTAGACGCTCCGGGAGTTGCATACGGCAAAATCAATGTTAAAGTACGTAGACATTGTTGGACGAAATGAACCTAAGGGGTGATCCAGTACAATCCGGATTGAATGCCGCGCGCTGTGATGTCACAATGAAAGCTATGCATATTGATAAACAAATTCGTACTACCCTCGATTGTGACGATTCCGCTCGGCATGCTCTTATTTTGACCCAAGTTTAGTACATGGCCTCCATTGTAAAAGTCCATAGCGACAGATAATTTTCGTCTGGAAGTTTCTTGGTGACAGTTAAAGTGCAGAGCATTAAATAATCAGGATTGAATAGACTTTAGTTAAAGAAAATTAGTGATTAAATTTTAAAAGAACAATTTATATTTAATTTAAAATTAGTAAATGCGCATACATGACCCATGTGACTTGTAAAATAGTGTAGTTACTGATATTGTCTGACTCATAAGTTCAGCTGGTTTGCAGGGAATAACAATGAAAGAGATTTCTTGTTCTTTGGTCCTCTAAGTCTCAAAAATGAATCTCCTGGATTAAAATCTCTAGCAACTAGACTTAGTCATTGCTGACGGGAACACGAACCGAATCTTTGTTGGTGAACGTGCCAGTTTAATAATTTCGAGGTACAGAATTGTCATAATCAGCCGTGGTTGTGGGTTGTTAGTGCACTTGTGTGCGCGCGCATACGATCAACATGATTATTTCTGAGATAGTCACTGCACTCTAATAACCATTGCATTAGAACATAATTGTTGCGCTCGGAAGCAGGCGAGATGATAATTGTACAACGGATTAATTTTTACATCAGCACAAGGGGTCTTGGTGCATTATCTTTTCTTCCCAGCTCTTTTAAGTTTGAACACGTATTCCTTTCGCCCACAAGTTAAGTGTCTGCGCGGCTTAATCGGTTAGCGTGTCATAGTCGTGATCGGGATGTTCCAGGTTCGTATTACGCTCGGAGAAATTTCTTTATTAATATTACTTGAAGAAACGTCAAGCTCATATTGGGTTGCACACAAAAATGAAAGTAAAATCTAATTATGGGCTCTTGGTATCTCTTATCTATAGGGCATGCATAATTCTTTGAGAGGTAGTGTAATCGGCGCTAATCGGAACACATATGTGGACGTTAAGAAATTAGTATTAGACGACTTAAGATAAAAAATAATATCTACAAGCCCAATCCTAGCGGCGACAGTTTCCTTTTATGTGAGAGCATCATATTCAACAATAATAGCGAGTGTTATATAATATAAAAAGTACTTCTGGCTGACACGTACAGTATTATGAAAAAATTAATGAGGTAGCTGATGGGGGAATGAGATTGCCCACACAGTGGTGTATTTCTACTACCAGATAAAAGGTCAGTCGCTGTTTGACTTGAATACATAATATCCTTTGGTTAAAGAGGAAAACATTATGTTGTCCAATTTATGAAATGCGTATCCTTAAAAAAATTAAACAGGATAGGAATCACGCTGGAGCGGGCACGACGAAAACTCAGCGAACAATACAACAAAATGCTTGAAAAGCCATTGAAAGAGTCGCCGATGCGAGTCACAATTGACAACCTTGAAGATAGTGACACACCCAGCGATGGTAGTGAAATATTTAACGAAGACAGGGAAGATAACAAAGACGACAAAATTAGTGAAGACGGCGAAGATTTCTATAACCACCGTCAGGAACAAGTTAATCAGAGATATACCTTTGGCATATAATACATGGAAACGCCAGAGGCAATTACAAGTATGCACGATAATCCATTTTTTGCAACAACAAAAGATATGAGATAATGATAACCAGCCCTGAGAAATGGTTGTGTTTCTTCGAAGAGTTAGTGCAAAGACAGTACTATTCCTTTTTACATCACCATCGGCAATGCAGCATCTTTTGTGGTTGTTGATTTGTATACCATTGTATACTATCCAGTGCAGCAATAAGATAAAGAACCGCTTCATATTACAAACACCATGAATCAAGAGGATACATAAACAGTATTCTTATATTAAAGATTATAATAAGTGTGATGGCACAGGGACGCAATCGATGCAAAGGCGTACGCTTTGGGAAACGTGAACTTTGCGGCAGAACATGCCATTATGAATACTGTAAATCCCACTTGCTCGTGTTACGTGTTGGCACCGGCGCTCGACCATGCCGCAAATGCGGCATCGGTGTTAAGTCGTGCAATCAGCCTTGCCGACCATGTGGATCTGTACTCAGGTACTCTAGCGTGCGCCGGCGAAGACACTCCAACGCTAATGTCGTAATGTAAGGATAAAACTAGCGACAAAATTGAAGAAAAAGCTGACGATGCTATCAAGGTCGACGCCAGCAAAAACGACACAGAAGTCAATGAAATTATATCAAGGATAGGAGCGATTGTGGGTTCCGATCCTGATAAAATAAAACTAATTTTACAAAAATTTCAAAGCCGAATAAGCTTCACTGAGCGTAGCCTCTCAAGGTTTTATATTGTTTGGGTTTTCCCCAAATGCGTCTCGGGCGACCTTCCCTCGATTACACCCCCGGCGTGTTATATCTTCCATGTAATAGGCCTCAACTCACGCACAAACATTTATCCAACAGTGTTTAAACGATGGCTTGATTCAAAGATGTATCGATCCTGTGTTTGACATGGACGCAGCTGTGTTGCAATATGAAAACGTTCAAAATTTTCAGTATTATTCATAACTAGCTTGGTATCGCAATCAACTGCAACGAATATAATCACAATTGCTTGACACGTCTAGTTTTGTTCTCCCGTGTGATGCCTTTCTGAAATAATATTATACAACCTGGCGAGGCCGATTGCCTCCACAGTTTCACAAAGGAAAGGAAATCCAAACCTCTCAGGACCACATCAACGTTGCTATGACGCTTCTGGGACTCACCAGATATATAGAATCTATGTTGGGGTTTGGACCGAGACAAGGAAATCCCAGTCAAGGGGTTACATTATTTGTCTCCCCACGAGGCTCGACGAGTGGGGAGACATATAATGTAACCCCGCGACTGGGATTTCCTTGTCTCGGTCCAAATCCCAACGTAGATTCTTTTTCTCACCCAATATTATCCTTTAAAGTAAGAAAGAATACCGTTACTTGTGCAGTATAGTAGCAGCAGGCAGGGTGAACCCTACAAATTGGTTTCGAGCAAATTTGTCTAAAACATAAATGTTCCTACAGAGGCTGAAAAAAAATGTCAGTAACGCTAAACCGAACCTCCTAACTTTTATTATTACCGTATAGTTTGAAAAACGAATAATAAATCGTTTGGTTTAGCTCATTTTTGTTATTTTATTTTTGATTTTTTTGTTTTTTATGTTATAGTGCGTTTAGTTTACTCGCCGGGTCGCTCAATTTTTGTCGGTCACCCTGCCTGCTGCTGTAAATTAACCAAAGATTTTATCTAGACCTACACGATATGCCTGCTGCTATAGTTCACGCGCCAATGTTTACTTGCGGTGCATTAATACAGATATGTTAATGAGGACTGTGGCGTGACGTGTCATCCGAAGTACACAGTTTTTATGCGTGAGTCAAAACAAAATAACAACATTAAACGTTGCATAGTTTTTAGGTATTATCACATTTAATATATGGATCTTATATGAAATTAACAATAAATACTTAATATTTATTACAAGAAAATGTTTCATTTTCATTAGTTCCAATTTAGAAAATTAAATTGTACATAATGAAACTGTACTCGGCCCACAGCTCTGTTGTAGTGTAAATACACGTAGCACGAGTGTCCGTGCTTGGGTTATTCGCGGGTAATTAGAGATCCGTGTCACTATCACTATCTTTAGAGGAGGTGAAACTGCTTGTGACATACTTGTGTTGTAATTAATATTGATTGTAAAAGTACTTCCTTGTATAAAAGACCCTCCAAATACGGACCCCAGCCGATAACCATGTGCTAAACTTTCAAGTTCACTGATTCGTTGAAAATTTATTTTTCTCTCTTGGAAATATGGCAAGTGTTACAGTGAAATTTGCTTACGGATTAATGTGTTGACGGATAAATGATTCCTTCTGGCTGGTAAGTGCATTATTTGTCATTCAATATTTTAGGTATATTTTTTTATTCAACTGGGGCGCAATGGAGATGCTTAACAAAAATAGAATAAAGCATGTTTGACATAACACATTTCTGGCTGTTACTAAGTTTTCTGTAGTTGTTAACAGCGTTGGAAGAATATGAAGTGTATAGGTCTATAGGCTATGTGCATAGATCAGTGTTTTCTGTCATAGTGCATTTCGCACAGCATTGAGAATTTTATCCTGTCTGTAGCACAGTCAATTTTCAGGTCAGCGTCATTAAATGTAGCTAACAGAATATAATTTGTTTCACACGAAGTATTTAAAACTAGTTAGTTAGCTTTAGCTACATTTAATGACGCTGACCTGAAAATGTACTGAGTCAGGCTTGCAGATAGGATAAAACTGACTACGCTGTGTGGAACGAACTATCGTAATACCAAAAAGGTCAACATCGTGTGCGTGCATGTGTCTGTCTCTCTCGAAATGTTTTGTATGGTGGTTTCTCAAAATGGAGAGTCCTTAAGTTACAATGTTGTTTTGTTATATATTTGTTTGTTTGTTTGTTGTTGTTGTTGTTGTTGTCGTTGTCGTCGTTGTTGTTTGATTTTAGAACAACTACGTCGGGGGCATAGCAGAAGACAACAAAGGTTTATTTTTTAAAAGTAGTCCCTAGCGGGTGGACAACTAGACCGAGACAACCGGACTGAGATAACCAGACTGAGATAAGAAAAGTAAGGTTAGCAAAACAGCTAGATCTCTCTGTCGCATGGGTGAGAAAGAGCGATCATTACGCGAAATCTGCTGGCCCATCTATGACGTTTGTTAATGATACAGCCGACCATGCAGAAGAAATCTAGCGTATTTTTACATACGTTTTAAACGCAGCAGGAAATGTTGAAACGACCGCTGTAAATGCTGTCGACAAAAATTTCAACGGTGGATTCGAGAAGCGTCGAGGACAACTTCATAGAGACTCACTGATGTTCTGTTGTTTTTTTTCGGAGTCGAACACAGAGTTTTGCTAAACCGAAAACGTCAGGCCAATTATGTGATTTGGCGTGATGATCCTGTTCCTGATGACTAAATAAATGAACACCTCAGTAAAATTAAATTTGTCGAAGTCGGAGGGGATGAAAATGCAAAAAGCGGCCAAACATTTTCTTTTCGCGCGGCGATTCAAGTATTGTTGGCAGATGCGACTTCGGCGGTAGCTAAAGCGGCTGCTTTAGGGTATTCTGAACCTCAGCTGGAATGACTCTGAAAAAGGCGACGAGAGGTCCCATAGCGTCTGCAAGCAAGGAAAAAACCGTAAACTATCCTACTCAAATGAAACGAGGTCTTCGATTACCCGGAACCACTCTCAAAATATCCTCGAGCTAAGGTCATCGGTTGTGACTTCTCAGTTGACACATTTTGACTTACTCGCGATGACAAAATCAGTCAAGTGCTTCCAAGGCTTCTTCATGCGGGATGAATTTGCGCAGATGATTCCCCGAGCGGGAAACCGACATCGTCAACTTGGATTCATTAATGGACCTTGAACTCTTTGCTTCGCGTACGCGGTGACGTCTAAACATCCTTTGTAATTTGACTCGTACGGGCTTGGGCCGTCATGTTAAGTTGTTGCCATTGCAAACTCGGATGGATGCCCAATATGTCGACTTCCCATTGTTGAAGTTCTGAGCGTACTCAAGCGTTCAAGGACATCACAGGGCATGTCAGGGCTGTATTATCACTTAGAAGCTACACTTGAAGCATACAACATGTCTGTTGACATTTACGGAAGGGCGAGTACAGCGACCCGACACGGCACTGGATATTGATTTGACGATGTTTGCCACCAAATCGGATTTGGTCGAGCTGAGTAACGGTGTTGTTGTTGGCGTCGACCCAAGCGAGCTTGAGATTATTCAAGACAAAACTGGAAAAATGCAAGCTTCCAACGTGGACATCAACTATCTTGTTTTAAAGCCCCGTGGCGCCGTCGCGATAAACCTGACCTAAATCATCCAAGAACCAGAGAATCAGAAAGCTGGCTTGTCGGTTGCCTTTATCAAAACTACTTCCATGTAAATACAAAATTGAAAGTTAAAAGATCCGGCGATGAAATAAATGGGGATCTCATCATAAATGGATATCGAATTCAACGGATGCTTGAGCCCATCGACGATACTGATGCTGCAATAAAACAATACGTGGATATGAAAATCAGCGAGCGATTAATTCATATCAAGGTCGTAGCTGGCAGCATGAGATTGTAGGGAAAATTTTATAAGATTATTTCTGGTACAGAAACAGACTCTGGACTATTTACTATAATACACATAAATATTGATGGGTTTTATTCGCAAATTTAGATTTGATGCAGTGTTTTGTCACCCGCGGAAATTTATCGCGGTCCAAGCGCGTTTCCCAAAAAAGGAAAAGTCATGGGAATGGAGGGGCTAACCCTGGTCAGGAATCCCGGTTATAAATCTCCATTATCATATTACTTGAACCTTTTCTCAAAATTAAAATGTTCAGATGCCGAAGTCAAATCTCAATTTGGTTCAGTCGGGAAAGCCAGGTAGGCAGCCTTCAGCGACCCTGGCAGAAGTTATCCTCCCAGAGATTTCTGTATACGAGATCTTGTAGTAGGATGTACTTTCCCAGAGATGGATTTCTTCCCAGGCAAGGCCCTTCACAGGAGGATAGTGGTAACCGAGACAGCAGGCTGCAGATGAGGATCAACCGGTGCATCACTGAGACGGTAGTGGTCTCCCTGGCCAGGGAGCGTCAATTGCCGGACTCTTTGGCTGACAAATCTCGTATGGAAGCCTATACTTCATCTTTCTCAGACGATGAAGATGACTGTGGGTGGACAAAAGCTGAACAAGAGCCCATCTCTTTGTCGTCTGAATGCAATTCATCACAGATTCCTTCCAAATTGAACAAAACGATTGACTGGGCAAATAGACAGACGTAGCAACTTTGCTCCTTAATGTGACGCGTTTACTTAACAATCAGCAGTTTAAAATTCATATTTACCATACAAGCAAACTCTCCATGATTAGTGATATCTGAAACACTCAAAGCTAGATTACATCCTTTTTCCTCCTGACACAAATACAGAAACCAATAAGGAGGATATATCCCCGATTAAAAAATTATGTTGCCTGTTCGCCTATTCAAATCAAAGCTCAGTCTTTATTCCTAGAAGGATATACTACACTTAATATCACATTTTTACTTTGGTGTTTCCATTATGGCTTCAGGTTTGCTTATTTTAGACCAAGACAATTCTGAACTTAACCGAATTTTATTCCTGCCACTCACAATGTAGAAGCAGTCCAGGTGAAATTGGGCTGCGAAAGACCGATCCTTTTCCCGTTGTCCCTTGCAAACACTTTCAGATCATCAATATGCCTTGTCCCAAACAAAGTACCTGGACAATACAGACACATTCAACACCCATCATATCCACATGATGATTCGATAAACATATACATTCAAGTGTAACACTATTTTCATATTTATAGCACGTTGGATGATACTATAAAACTTGCAAAGAAGCTATGTACAAGTTCTTTAATGATCAAGACTGATATTGATAGTGTATTTCACTCTTTTCCAATGCACCCTATAGACCTGGAATTACTTGGTTTCTGTTGGCGAAACCAGTAATACATCGATAAATGATTGCCTGTTGGCTGCGCATACTCAAGCACTTATTTTGAGGCCTTCAGCAGTGCTTAGATTAGGATGGCATCCTAGAAAGTTGGCATTGCTTTCACTGCCCTTACATTATATAATTTCGAGTGAATAATAATTTGAATAAATGATTCCATCCGAATGAAATACTGAACACAACAATAAGACTGATTTCTGCTTCAGATGTTATCGCCGGAATGAATAATATTCTAAGTTAACAAGATGAATAACCCCTCTTCCTGACCTTGGTGACAATGAGCACTTTCTGAAAATAATACCTCTATTTAGTGGAATGTTCCATTCCAGAACATTCTGGGTTGTTTCCAAGATAAAATATGCTACTAAAATTATAATAAAGAATGTGGTAAACATCAGGTACAACGGGTTATTACATGGGGAAAATCCAATGTCCAAGACCAAGATTAAGATAAATATGTTTACATTAATAATAATCTGAATACTTAATCCACAATCATAAGGAAATATTAGCTATGTATTATTTGTTTACTAAAATAAAAGTTACTGGTCAGGTAGACAATGAACTTAAATTCTGGACAATGTCAAGTCCAAATTACAATTATACATAACATGTAATCATGGAGAAAAAATCCATCAAATACAAATTAAATATACATAATACTTATGTTAGGCTCCCCCGATTCGTCCTTTTGCTTCCAGGCGCTGAATCAGTTCCTCGATTTGTGCCAGTTGTTGGGGTGCCAATAAAAGTGGCGAGGACTGAACTTCCTAACAACAACTATGGTTTTACTTTGGATTCAGCTAGCTCGATAACGCAGTATAAACTTGACAAAATTTTAAATCAACTTCGACTTTACGCTATGCGTAAAGACATTACATCACGGGAATTGTAATCACTGACTGAACACCTGAATTTCGCTTGTTTGGTAGTCGTCCCCGGACGAACTTTCCTAGGTCGTCTCATCAATCACACCCGTAACGTGACAAAACCTTATCATCACATTTGCTTGACCAAGGATTCGTTCCGATCTGTTAGGTTGGTAATTATTACTTGATCACTTCACTGGCTGCTTCTTCTTTCAGGCAACCGATTATCAACATCTTCAGAGTTATAACTCTTTACAGATGTATCAGGTACCCTATGATTTGGGGCTATGTTTAGGGTTTCAGGCAGTTGGCGCCACATATGGAACCCGCTCTAATCAATCCACATCTTCACCTATAATTGCAACATACAAAGAGGTGACCTTGCTCCATGCACCAATTGCACTTACAGCAATGCTGGAAAAGTTCTCAACTGGTCTCAACACAAATTGCTTTCATTTTATTCCAATTTCAGTTTGGTAAAAAAAAGCAGCACTGTTTCTACAGACCTTCACGGTTTTTAATGTAATTTCAAGCTGCATGGCTGGCCTGATTCGACTAAGCACTTTCTCATTGCTAAAATGGTCCTTGGTGCTCTGTGGCTGACAAGCTCTTCAGATTTGCATTCCCCATTAACCCTTCAATTTTGAAACGTCTAGTTGTGGCTATTGATTAAATAGTTGATAGCGTGTACGACAACGTCTCTCAGCCCATGCATCCCCTGGTCTTTATCACTTTACTTAGAAAAGCTGATATGACAACTCGCAATTGAAATGGATTTAAATATCTCCCCGATGCATAATTGACGCAGTCATTCAGATAGTCATTTTGATCATGCACGGTTTCAAAAACAACGTAGTGGGTGACGATGCCAGTTACAGTACCTGACAGATTATGGTTATACCGTGGACACATGTGCGTGAATCTATGAAATTAAGTTTACTCTCCTGCTAACAAGTTTTGCTTTCTGAGACGTTTGTAATGTAAAAAATGGTTTCATTGTTTGCTTCTTGCTTCGTGTTTCCTCGGCTGGTCACACTCTGGGCTTCATCGCCATCTCTTCGTAAGTGGAAATTTTGGCTCTTAATCATGCAAGTTTGTGGCATGATTTTCTGCCCTATCTATGTGACATGATGAAAAGGGGGTCAGGACTTTACATTTCTTACACGTCGATTTAATCAGGTATAATTACTTCACATCAAGCGTTCACAATTTGTGTAAAATGTTATTTGTTGATCTATAGGCCTTAAAATAAACGCCCTTGCAAGACAATAATTCTTTTCTTTTTCTTATCATTTCACAAAACTTGCTTTACCATGGATTTGATCACTTTTCATGTGGAAGATTTGTATATCCACTGCTGTATGCATTGTTATACTTGACGGAAGTTCGATGCAGCAATGTAGAGTTATTCTGAAGGACTCACAGTACAAATTCAGTTCCCATAGTAAACCTATGCAAACAACATAATATTAAAAATTCAATAACTTAAAATTTCTGAGCGTTCATGATCAAACCTATATTTATAAGTATAGATGAAACCTGGATGTCAGTTTCTGTGTAGAGGAAAGGATATGAGCCGCGGCATTTTCTGGACCTGCATGTGTTTGAAACATATGCTTTCAATTCCGCACCAAAGAGTCAGGTGCTAATTTTAGTAATGAGTGTTCCAAACTCAAGACTGTTAAAGGACTGAAATTCCATCAATAAAACAATGTCTCTATTTTCTTTTCACTTACAACTAGTATAGGCTCTCAAAATTTTCTTTTTCCTAAAACATAACTTACACTATTAAATATACCTGGTCAGCCAAACCCATATATAATCTATTTTAAGTTAACCCATTTCCAGGCTGGTTCCCAATTTTCCGTACAGTTAGTACCGTGTGTTTTGAATGATTAGGGTCTGGTGGGAGCTGAAGTCGTTGATTCGTTTTATGTAGCACTGTTTCCTCTTCCAGGTAGGGTATCATATTTTCAAGTATAACACTTTTCATCCGAGATTAAATTTATGTTATAATATGTCATAGAACAAACTTCTACCGTAAAAGCATCAACATCATAGATAAAATAAAAAAGTTTGGAAGCAGATTATGCCAAGAAGTTGCGATACAAAATTAAAGCCAATCTACCTCGGGCCAATGATAAACATATGTTTCAATAAATTTTAAGCTCACGTTGTAGATCATATTCAACCAAAATTCAAATACATGCAATTCTAATGTGCAATATTTTGCAAATATGAGTACAATGTTGAGTACTGAGCCTTGACGTGTAAAATGGACAGAAACAAATCCGAGTTCAATATCTATATTTTACAGTTCAATAAAATAATGTATTCAGCGAAATAAAAGCCAGTAATTAATTTATTACGGTCATGCCTTAGGTAAAAAATCTCCACGCGAACAAAGTAGGTTTGTTTTATGGAGCTGGAATCTCTCAGAGGGAATCTATGCGTATATACATACATACATACATACATACATACATACATACATACATACATACATACATGTTGAGCTCTGACAGGTTCAGCTAATCAGAATGCAGGAGCATAATTTAACTTTTATTTCATTTAGAGATGTTTCATATATTCAGCTTGATTACACGTAATAATATCCTTTAATATGTTATATTTGTGACTTCTTGTTACTTGTTACTATTCTTTTCTTCTTTTTGCAGATTTTAACATCAGCAAGCAGTGAATATAAGATACAGTAATAGCAAATAAAGAAGTTTCTAGCTCGGGGACATAAAAAGATTTCAAACAAGTAAGATTTCGACTTTTTGACTGCTCTGTCCAATTTTTATCCCATGACCATACAAATACGATTTTAGCTTTCGGATAACCCCCAAGGGCCCAATGTTTCTGTTTTTATAACTCCCTACATTAATATCATATATAATCCAGTAATCACCTAATACCGGGATATATATTTTTACGGATAATGCATTTTCCTCAAAAGCAATATTTTACGCTGTATTTAAAATTCCTCTAACAATTGCTTCTGGAACACAGTTTGTATAACACTTGTAAGAAACGCATTAACAATATCATTTTTTAAATCTAATTCACCAATTTCAGCTATTGAATCTACTTTATCAAATTTGTTTAGAATTTTGTCGTCTATTTTTTACGTATATTACCTTATTTTGTGGTTTTTTTATTTGTTCTATTTTTTATTCTGATCATCCAAGGTAAAAACAACTGGCATTATGTTTTATTGTTAGACAAAATTTACACAATTTCATCACCTATTGTTAGCGTTTCAACTGTAGATATCAGAAATATTTCATCATCATGATAATAGAGACAAAACTTTATTATTCCACTTACCCAACGACGACATTCGAACAAATCTTTCATCGCTATTTTATTAAGCTGATATTTTTGTCAGTGGAAAATACTTTTGACCGATCAAGATCAATTGTGAGTTTAGTGTATTTTTGTTGACTAATCAGATTATGGAAATTATTAAACCTTTTTAACAATTCCTGGCTTAGGTGTTCAAGATAATTGAAATACTCGCTGTTTTCACTTCTAACAAGTTGAAAGTTTTAGCTTGTCGCGAGAAACTTTGTTTCCGCTGAAACATATTTCTGACATTTCGTTGTTAATTTCAACTGTCAATGGTCTACCATCAATCATCATATTTTTAATCTTGCTGTTGCTGCTATTTGTTACTGTTACTTTTTCGAATATTATTATCATATTTTAGATAAAATGTCATACCCTAGTCGGAAAAGATGATGTCAAGTATAGATATTTCTTTAACGTCAACGACTTTGTCGTTAGATTTATCGTCAGATGAAAAGATAATGTCAGGTATAGATTTGTCATTAGATTTGTAGTCACCGACTTTATAATGGCCAAATGCAAATGTATCTACTCCGTTTTCACAATAACTTTTGTCATCAAAATTACTTATTCCACGTTTGATAATAACCTCTGTTTCAGGTTTATGATGATTTGTTCGAATAGCCATTGCTCTTATAAAACTAACACTTCCATCAAGCGCATATGAAACCGTCAAACTCATTCAATTTGTTAACATAACCTCGCGGTATTCCTTTTGCTTTTTTTGTTATTTCATTGTTATCCAACAACACGGCATACATTTTACTACGAAATCCAATAAAATATTTGATAATGAACGAATTCATTTCGTCTTTGAATTTACCTATAACTTTTTTGTTTGTGTCATAATGAAATTTATTATTGCAAGGGTAATCTGACAAATCAAACAGATGTTTGTTATCAAAGATATCCTGATAGACATCGTCGGTTTCAATTTAATAAGCAAGCGAGTCAGTATCGGTAAACAATAATTTACTTGACGGCCACTGCTTTTTAACAAAATTATAATGAAAATCATACATGAGCCATTTTGACAACTCTAACACGGCAGCTACAACAGAAATCGGCTTATTTAGCTTCAAATTTGTTTTTCTTCGTTTGTCGCGACAAGATTTTCATTGAAAATTTTCATGCTAACAAAATCATCATCCGATAAAAGTTTGTTTCGTGGTTGATATCATTTAACTAGTTCGATGTTTACTCGCTTTCTAATATTCTCCATCGTTTTACCAAAGACGTAATTGTTCATACCCTTAAAAAATCTTTCTCAAAATTTGTTTTCGCTACAGCTCTCCTTGAAGTGTTTGGGCTAATATAACCTTTCATCCACAGCGACTGATTAAATTTTAACACACGATGAACGTTTCTCAACACAAGACCAGTATCATCTACTGCTTGTTTAAGAACTTTATAATGCAAAAATAATGTTGCTTGTCAAGTAAATTTGGAACGAGCTTAGTTACCACAGATTTTTTATTACTCGCCATTGCTTGTTGTTCCTGAGAGAACAACCTACAATCGATTGTCGTTGATTCCGCACAGAACAGATAATCGTTGTGTAAACCGTGCAACGAAGCAGGATAATCGAGAAACATCGTCAGGTATCTTTTTTCTGCTTCTTTTAAAAGTTGGCCAGGTGTAATCCAACGAAATCCACCAAACGGCATTGGTTCTGACATTGCATATTCGTAAAGGTTATTCAGATCAAGATAAATAATGTACTTCGATGGAAGCTCAGGATTGTACTCTTTCATGTATGTGTTATTTGCTTCCGAATATTTCTTTGTTATAACGCTAATACCGCCACGTATAACTTTTTCAATAAAGTTAAACATGTCAGCATCTGTTAACAATTCTAACTCTACCTTGCTGAACTTCAGCAGAATATCCCACGACAGACCCGGAGCAGAGTAATACCATCAAGGGTCGAGTCCACAATTGTTATGACTCACTTTTCGAAAATTCTCAAATACATCAGCTAGCAATAACACATCCGTCTTCAAGTACAGATCATGATAGTCGCCAAATGTCTTGCAATCAGATTCTTTCCAAATATCGTGCTCGTATTTGTACTCTTCTTCTGTTATATTATCGTTTTTGTTTAGCTGCGAATAAAATTTATCTTTGTCGGGCAAAGACGTTTCATCAAATTTACTCCAATCGTCGAGATATTCGTAAGGAAATATTCCTTTTTTTGTTAGTAAGCTTGCTTTATTACCAAAACAATCTTGTAGTTTGTAAAACTCGTTACCGGCGCTAACAGCGCTTTTTACAAGCTCTTCTAACGATGCTTCTATAAACTGCAGGCTGTCAATAAAACGTAACTTACCTAAGGTAACCGACATATACTTTTCGAAATTATTTGGAATACACTTGATCAGGTTATCAAGTTTTAAACGAGACTTTATTTCAGGATCACCAAAAGCTTCTACGATAATGTGACTGTCATATCCTCGGAAATTGTGAAGAACAACTGGAATAAAATCTGGAGCATGAAACTTTAGATTACACTTGTCGTGAGCCGCTCCACGATATTGTCCGGTCAAATCACAGTGATCACATACTTTCGCAGGATCAAAAGCTTGTTCACAGATATGACAAAATTCTGCCTGCTAGAAATCAATTTCCTGCTGAGCCGTTAATTTTACCATTGGAACAATTCTTCTTAAAAGATTTGAAATAGCATCAACTTCGCTAATCAACTACTTGATAAGCCAAACAGAGGGATTAGGACCACGATATATTTTAATCGGTTTGGACAAACTCGGATCAACGCAACAAACTATCTCATATGCGATTCCACATGGAACATGGTTTTGAGTTTTTCTTGTGCTAGACTCGTTAGGATTATTTTCTACACCAAATACAGGCTGAAGTAAACACTCAAAATCAGCGTAGATAACGAAAGGAACTTTTAATTTATGTTTGTGGTTGACAAACCGCAGAATATTTTCGTTCGCCTGGCATTGATATTCATTGTAGTTCCGAACAATATTGTAGATGCTTTTGTAGTTTTTCATTGTCACATTGTCAGAAAAACCATGTAAACAGCGATAACAGAAGTACTTATTTTTTTCTGTTTGCTGTATTGTCTTCCAACAAGTCCGTTGAAGTTTTTGATCCATACGTAATGAGTTTTGTAAAACAGCAAATTTATTGTTGATTATGAGGCTGTTTCAGAAATATACCTCCGATAGAAATTTTCACGCTCGTCAAGACCAAATACGTTTACAGAAACATTATTTTACTTTTCAAACTTTGATATTTGATTTTCTGCAACGGGAAAGTTAATATCAGTAAAATTTTAATTTTGAAACATAACTGAAATACTTGTCGACACGATCAGCGTTTTTTTCTGCTGGAAACATCGCAGAAAGAATGGCCCACTGGAAACATCGCAGAAAGAATGGCCTACTGGAAGCATTGGTTATCAAAGTTTTTGACTTTGTTGCAGCACTTTTTGTTTTTATTTTCTGTGGCAGGTCAATGTATGAACTACTTCGAAGTACGTTATATTGAAACAAAATTTCAGCAAGCATCTCAAACTTCTAACCTGAACCTGATTCAGTGTAGTCTTCTATTTTCTTCCAAATCTCCTGGTGTATTTTATCGGCGAGCAAGGAAAGATTAGTTCCTGGTAAAACACGCTTTGATTTTGTGCTAATAAAAGGATCTGCAATTTCCTCGTCAACATCATCTCCAGAAACATATAATTTTGAACATATAACGTGGTACTGCACTAGGATCTTCAAACCCTTGTGCAAATCACGCTCACATTTTATAGTTGGTTCTAACAAATGAAACAAATTTGTCGAGGTAAAATTTGCCAGAACGATTTGTTTATCAAATCGATAGCTGTTGTCAAATGCGGCAGAAGCGTAGCTTTTTTTTGTTGGTTCTCCTATAAGGCTCTTTTATAGGATATCGCGTAACTTCAGTATTATATACTATATTTTATCAAATGACTAATTACGATACAAACAATTAAACAAACAGATTGCTTATTACAATAATGATGGCAAGCGCAAACGAACAAGAGTGCTACTACGTACATCCCAAATACAACTTGCACGCGGGAAATATGTTAGGATCGGTGAAACACATCATATACGGATAACCGTTTGGTAAAGGAACTCCGGCAGGTTATAAAATTAGCGAAAAATCGGAAGGATATAACAATCGAACGGAAATGATAAGAAAAGATTTCATTTACTCGCTGTTTTGCGGTGATATTCCCGAAGGACAAGAAGTTTACCGAGTTAACGGTTCGATATATGACGATAACATCGAAAATCTTGGTTTACAAGACGACTATCAACCTCATCCAGCATTTTATCTTTACGAAGCCTCTGACAAAAGAATTATTCGAAATCGAAAAACTAAAAAAGTATTGGGTAGATTACAAAATAGTGGATACTTGTTGGTAACTGTTAGACGAACACAAACAGATTTCGTTGATTATCAATTACACAGGTTTCTGTTTGAAGTTTTTAATGGACAAATTCCGCAGGGAATTTATCCTTGGCCTGTGATTAACCTTATTAACGACATTAAACAGACAATCGGTTGGAGAATCTTGAGCTAGCTACCCAACAAGAAAATGATAAAAAAGGTAAAAACAAAAACGCGTTAATTTTAGGTGTCTAACAAAACCTGTTGTTTCATTTAATCTAGAAACAAGCGACGAAATAAAATTTCCTTCGATATCATCTGCGGCAAGATATTTTAATGTCCACCAAAATTCAGTTAAACTAGTTGTAGATGTCACAACAAGATCAGCATTGTTTAAGAAACACGATACTTCTATCATTTTCTGATACGATGATAATTAATTCTTTCGTAGGGTTCTGTTTAGTTCATCTTTGGTGATGCAGTTATGGCACCAAGGCATTATTGAACTCCTATCGTAAACAACGTCAATAACTACGCCTTCTCGCAGTCTCATTTTTTCTGCCGCTGTAAGAAGAATTTTGTCATTGCTTCCGTTGGTCAATATTAAGTTAACGGAAATATCTTTTTGTCTGGATTTGAGAAACATGTTCTTATCACGTGCTCAAATTCAACACGATTAATGATCGTTGCTTTTTCATGATATCTTATTTTGTCCATTATTATTTTAAACAAATTGGATAAAATTGAATTATAATATGAATCTGCTTGAAAGAATTGAGTACATCTACCATATGAAGATATTGTTGCCAGTGACGAAGTCGTCAACGATGAAGTTGTAGAAGATTTTAAAATCGTTGTCGATAAAAAAAAAAATCATATGGTAGATCAAAAACTGGTCGATATAATGTAAAATATTACATTGCAAAACAATTCTAAAATTAAATTTTACGGTTGCGGAGAATCAATTGTTCTGGCAGTTGATAAAGCCATTTTTAAACACCACAAAACCGAAATACCTTGTCGTAAAACAGTATCAAATTCGATTTTATATTTGTCAAGATCTTCAACCTGATGCCGCTAGCGCCAGATCGAAAACAGTGTTTAATATCGTTGTGCAGGTCGGTCTTATGTAAATAAGATTAAATTTACTGCTAGTTGGTATCCAGCTATTAGATTTATCGCTGTATCCACGCCACTTGACAAGGCTTTTATTACCACGCTTTCTGATTACTCGTTCGATAGCAAATCTATCTTGTTCAGTTTTCTGTATGTGTGTGTGTGTGATTATGATTTTTAACGTAGCTTTAACAATTTTTCAGTCATATCGCTACAATGTCTGCAATGTGGCAGTTTATAGTGATGTCTAGCACTGGGGCATCATGCCGCAGACATGTAGCATGATGTCCCACCCAGTCACATTATCCTGACACCAGGCCGACCAGTCCTAACACTAACCTCTTAATGCTGAGCGCCAAGCGAGGCAGCTGTTAGTACCATTTTGTAAGTCTTTGGTATGACTCGACCGGGGATCGAACCCACGACCTCCCGCATCCGAGGCGGACGCTCTAACCACTAGGCCACCGGAGCGGTCCAGTTTTCTGTAACTCCTGTTCGTAAAAACTGACGATTACTGGTTCTCCTGCTAGATCTTTTAACGAGTACGTTACAGGAATCGTTGCCAGAACTTTATCAACGACAAATACTTCTTCAGTCCAGTATGGGGTAAATACTTTTTCAAATTTTTTCTGTCAGAGAAATTCTGACTTTGTAGCCGATCTGAAATTTATGTCGACGATACATAGTTTTGTTTGCAACAATCGGATTTTTAATTGCGTCGTTTGGTGACATTTGGATAGTTTTATGTTTCGTGCTGTTATAGTCGGATATAATCTGCGGAAGATCATCAAAATATCTGTTTGTGTTTTTCATTGAAAGATGTTTGTATATCTGCTCGTTTAGTGTACGATTAAATCTTTCTACGATGATGCTCTTTCCCTCGTTTCCGGTAACATGTTTTTTAATTTTATTTTGCTCCAAAAACTGTTAAAATTTTTTATTAAAAAACTCTGCTCCGTGGTCAGTCCAAATTTTATTTGGTTTTCTTTTAGTGCTACCGATAATTTATTTCAATGCATCAGTTATTGATGTTCCAGTTTTATCTGTAACAGGTATTCTAAACGCGTATTTACTAAAATCATCGATAACGTTAATCAAGTATTTCTTATTATCATTAAACTGAGCAAGATTCGATGTATCTACTAGATCTATTGCCCAGATATCATCAACGGCATTCGCAACAACCTTACGTCGCGGAAACGTTTCGTTTTTAGGTCTGTGTAATTCAGCTTCAAGCGTCATCATCTCTCTACCGAGACGGGGCTTTCTACCTAGACCAATTTTATATTTTGTTCCAATTAGTCCTTGCACTAGGTTTCTGTCAATACGTTCTTTAATACCTTTCGCTTCATGTCATGGAGCTCGTTCAGCATTGTTTTATCACAACCTGCTTTGTCTTTTTCGTTGTCCCGATAACAGATGTCCTGACGCATTGCTATCGCATCAACTTGATTATAAGGCTCTTGTTCAGGTAATGGATTGTCGTTTTCATCAAGTTGTTTAACTAGCGGATTATACGGCCCGGTATATTTGTGATCGGGTAATGTCCAACCGCCGCTAGTTTTTGGCAATTTACCAATAAGTTCGTGGATATCAACGCCAGCGCCAATTACTTCTCGGCGATTTCAGGATTTACAAAACGTAACAATTTTATCTTGTTCGATACATAAGTCTTTGTCGCAATCACAATTGCAACAACTTCGTTGTTGTGTCGCACTTTTCATTGTTTTATTTTTTTGATCATCGACAATAACAACTCCGTCTGTTGTCAGTGGAATTATTCCAGATCCTGACGACGGAATCGTTGACGGCGTCGCCGCTACTTGTTTGAGGAACATACTTTCCTTTCTGCCACAAATAGCACAGATACATTTTAGCATCATTCTGTTGTTTTTTGTTTTTTCTGTTCGCTCGTCCGTGTTAGACGTTTTAGTTTAGCATTTGAGACAATTTGTTGTTGATGACTGCGTCATTTTCTTATATTTGATTGTCACACAAAATTTATCGCAACGACTTCGTCGTCAACGATTTTATTGCCAGGTTTTCATTGTTTACACTTAGGTGTTTGTCAACCTGTAAAACAAACTTAAAAAAATTAGGGTCTTTTGACATTTGCCAGATAAACATTACACAATAATATCCACAAGCAGACGTTACAACTGGCTGTAGTTGGTTAGAAGAATAATTTTTTTTTTTTATATATTTCTTAATGACATCACTTATAGGAAGTCCAAACGAATCAAAATAATTGTCATTGTAAACAGCTACCCAGTGAGTACCGGATCCATCATTGAAATCTTGTAAATTAATTATACATGATCCGCCTACTGGTGCACTAGATACTAGATAATTTATCTTTGGAATACACTCCATGAATCTTTTTTTTTTTACTGATTTTAGGTTGTCAAATATTTCAAAGTTGCTTAATGCAGGCGATTTTAGCGTCTGGTTCCCGGCGACATTAATCCACGACCAAATCCGAGCAGGTTTGGAAGGAGAATGCCGACTAGCCCTGCTAAAAGTGGAGCGAAAGGATTAATTAATCCTTGTTTCATTTTTCGTGTTGTTGACCTCGACGAACGCTTTGCGTTTGTTGACGCTTTCTTTTTTGTGGTTGTCTTTTTTTCAGTTGACCGTTTTGCGGTTGTCATTTTAATTTTTACTTGTTAGACAAAGGTGAAGTTCGAAAACAGAACTTCAAGTTCGACTATACAATTTGTTTGATAGCGTCTCCGGACACTGCTTTTTAGTTGCTCCTGATACTGTTCCTGATGCTGCTGCTAGTCCTAGTGTCCTTAGTACAGGTATTAGTTTTGGCAATACAGTTCTGACTATTGTTGCAAATGCTGGACCTAGAAAGCCGCCGTTGACGACAAGGTCGTTCGCCATCGCCATTATTTGCGCAACAGACAGGTTAAGAACAAACGGTTTACCTCGATTAAGTTTATTGATTTGTTGTTATGTTAACATTAGTTTTGTTGCTGTTTTATTATCACTAGCGCCTGGCGATATCTTTAAAGAAACAGAACGGCGTTTAGCTACTGCTGTTGATAATGTTTTAACTTGCCCTGGAGTCAGGTATATTTCTTTTGTAATATATTTCGTTGTCATTATACTTTTTTGGTAGATAATACTTGTTTGAAGTAGGAAACGTGTTTGATTCCTACAGCTGGTTAGGGAAAAATGAAGTATTAACAGATGAACGATACAAAGATACTTCGTCGGATGTCTACAACAAATATAGAGATTTTCTGGCTGATCCTGACAATGATAAGTTACGTGAGTTTCTTGATTTAATTGTTGGTACTAGAACTTTTACTATTGTGTAAAAAAAATTGTAAAAAAATAATAATAATGAAAAAACAGATCATCGATTTCAATCATGTTTCAAGGGAGATTCCAAAATCAGATGTTGACGAACTAAAGCACTATTACAAGTTTCATAATAAAAACCTTCGGTGTGTAAAACAAATACAAATACTATAGCAGAATATTTCGGGTAATCCGATATTTACCACTGCTAATGACTGGCTTTGGTATAATTTCAAGCGGAGCAGCATTAAACCCGTTTTTGTTGATAATATCTGGCACTGGTGTTTCTCTTGCAACAGCGTGTAAAAAAATTGAACCTCGACTTGAGAAAAAAAATGCTTGTAAAACAGCAAGCGTAACGTACAAAAAATTACTTGATCAGATACGGTCTTATCTGCGCGGTGTAAATTCGATATGTACGATTTAATACGCGAGTTTCGTATTATTGACAGTATGCTAACAGATATTCTCCCAATGAGAGTTAGTAGGTATGAAAAAAATTATTTGAAAAAATATGGTGATGATGAGTCAGACAAATAAAATTTTGTCTAAACTCTAAAAATAAATTTTGTCTAAAGTTTAGAAATATCATTGTCAAAAAGGACATCAATCATATTGTCGGTGAATAACATTGGGTCAGTTGTCCAACCTCTTATTAATTCATCATCTTCTTCTGCAAACAGCCATATCGAGCTATGCTTACTTGACAAGTGATAATTAACTTTTTTAATACAATCGCTTATTATACAAAGGATTATGCCAGTATATCTTGCAGCTGAGTTGATTGAATCCAATCTTTTAGAAAATCTATTTGTCAGATTAAGTCCAACACTTTTATTGGCGGGCTATAAAATTCCATCTCCTACTATATATTCTATTGTTTAATATAAAATTTTATCTAAACTTTACAAATAATCTGATTAAAATAATATTATCTACACTTTAGAAAAATCAGTTTTCCAAACTTTCGGAAACAGTAGGCCTTTGGGAGTTATCCGAAAGCTAAAATCATACTTGTTTGGTCATGGGATAAAAATTGGATAGAGCAGTCAAAAAGTCGAAATCATACTTGTTTTGGAGTTGCTTTTTTAATGTCCCGGAGCTAGAAACCTCTTTATTTACTACTACTGATACAAGGCTACTGCTTAAGAGGTCGTGATAATATTTGAGTCACAGGATTAATTTTGTCGACCATAGCCATATCTTCAAATGTTGTGCCGAAATTGAATAACCAACCCTGTAATTGAACTAGGCAGCATGAATGAACTAATCAAGAATTTCCTAGTGGTTACTACCCCTACCAGTACTAAATTTAAGTTTAATACTGACATCCGCCTCTGTGTTGAATTTTAAAGTGTGATCACCTGCTCCAGACACGATGTAGATTCTGGGACGGCCTGGGTAAATTTCTTTAAATCTCTTTCTAGCTTCTGTTATGTCCTTTCTCAAACAAAATATTTTTTAGTTTTTGATCACATACTAATAAATTGTCAATAACAACTATATTTGGTGGCAATAAAATGAAACATCAATTTTGGTCAATATGTCGAAACTCCTGGTGATATCAGCTAAAAGTCCATACCCACCTCAGAAATTACATGGCCAAAGAGAAATTTGCATTCGAGGAAAATAACAGCCAGTATTATCATTCTTTCTGGCAACAACAAAGAAGCATCAATTTCTTGAGTCTTTTCTGAATTATGACTTACATTAGTTGGTTGATTGCAATGTCAGACGACTCGACCAGGTGTGTCTGTGAAGATACATAGAGTCGTGAATTCAGCTTCCGGACAAATCCCTCCACGGCACTTCCAGGAAGGACTCCCACTCTAATGTCTAAAAGCTGTAATAAAGCGAATAAAGAAAGATCATATAAGACACATCTTTTAAAAAAATAAATCTTTCCTATGAACCTTGCGAATACAATCTCTGCTTTAAAACTATATTATCGCATGCCATTCACGTGCCAAAACACGGGAATTTAAATATTTTGCTCAGTGATTGGTTTTAAATTTACAATATGCACGTCATAGAAATATATGTTGTAACTATAAAGAGTCGCTTTATGAAATTTCCTTCAGTGCTTTAGACCGAGAACAGAAGCTAAAACAAAAAGATGGCTGTGATGACGAAGATGATGAAAATATCCGATGCTCCGGCTTGAGGGGTTCACTTGTATTTATTTTATGTCAATATGTCTTCTCTAAGATCTACAGCAAAGGATTTGTACCAGTCCATTAATATCGCGTGATAATAATAAATTCCGAGAAACATGTTACCGTATGTAATCGGGTACCGGGCGGACCAACTGCAAACTGAAAAGATCCAAATCTGCCGTCGCATAATTTGCCAGCAGATCTGGATTTATGCAGTTTGTTAGAATTAATAAGTAAAACAAACAACATATACAATAATCTACAGAATCATTATGCGACGGCAGATCAGGATGTTGTTTGCAGATGGACACATCTTATAGGTGAATATATACGGTATGATGATGGCACCGAAAGAGGTAGGGACAATAAATCTATCTATAATGAAACGTGTTCATATCCTAAGGGAACGAATGAGTAATGGTTATAGAGAAATATCTTCAAAGAAGGATTTGCAGTAAAGCCATAAAATGTTAGTACAAAACATTTTAGTATATTATCGACAAGATCAACTTACTTTGATTGAATTAATCCCGTGCCCAACTGACGTAAATCTTTCAAACCTTGCAAGCGGTGAAATTTGATATTAAAAATTAGGTTGGAAAAGTTAATCAAAGTATTGTAATTTATATATTAACGACAATGTAATCTCGCTTGTAAAATAGAGGAAAATTATAAAGATTGTATATGAGAGAGAGAGAGAGAGAGAGAGAGAGAGAGAGAGAGAGAGAGAATTTCAACATCATGTATACTACGATTTATCCATAGAGCGCACAAATTGCCAATAATAAATAAGTTCAATATCAACGTTATACTGTTAAATAGCAACAGTTCTTACGTACTGTATGTTTTATATGTCAGAAACAACAGATTTTAATTCAGTACTTAAAGATAATGCCTCATTAGTGTATTACTATAAATGACGGATAAAAAAATTATCAGAATATTGCTCTTCGTATTCGATTTGATATCTCTAACAATAATAAGTCTTGCATAATCAATTTGTTATTTATAAAACACGATCGAAAGTAAACAATGATTAAAAAGGACGAGTAGGTGCCAACCCATGTTTTTTCTTCTCACGCCTCTTTGTTCTAATTTAAAGGGTTTGTTTATTGTTGGGGGTGGGGGTGGTTGGGGGATTTTTTTTTTTTTTAGTGGTGTGGTTGGGGGTTTGTGGTGGTGGTGGGGTGCAGCCTGCTTAACGTTTTCATTCAATTAGTTAGAGACTATGCACAATCAAAATGAAAGGGGGAAGCTATATAATACAATCTACAGTCTTATAAAATGATGCTGTTACTGTGATAAATATTAAAGTATATCTTTCATTCTGAATTTTGCGAGGCACCTTTATGTATTCAAACATCACAATAATCTTATAATATTATTATCGATCCCAAAATGTGTATATTTATTGATCAAGTGAATGAATAAAACAAATATTGCCAGCGATTCTGTTTTAATGTTCAACCAGTCCAAAATGTTATTGAAAACCTTCATTTCCAGTTCTATTTTGAAATACGGAACTTTCTTCTTTTCAATACCGGATGTTATTTGGGACCATCACGAACACATTTGTCTGTTTCTAATACTGAGAAATTAGATTTTTTTATTTCCGCGCTGTTGCTTTCATAGACAGATAATCAATTCACGTTTACTCATGTTTGTATTTTTATATAGTTTCGGAGGATTAATTTTGATTGATTAACTAACAGCATTACTTCTCTTTCACTTCGTACAGCATATTTCTTTGCTTTCTATGACGGCAAAATGTGATTGGTTCTCTTAACCCGGCTACGAATTAGATGCGCCAGCCAATGAAATATATGACACTTTGGGACCTTCCTATTCAATCAATTTAACTCCCTTCTGTCTTGATCAGTCTAATAAAGAAATATGTCATTTTGGTATTTTAGCTCAGGAAAACTCACTTGACGTTTGCCCAATTTAAGATGTTTGCGTGGAATAATCAAACTGTCAGAAGCATGAAATACAGTACAGAATTCGATTCTGATGTTAACAGATTTTTTTGGTAGCTAAATCGTCTTGTTGTCATTTGAACACCATGCATTGATGCCTTCGCTGCTGATGTAGAGTATGAACAGTGACTTGAAAGAACGATTTTTCAAGTCAAAATTAAGGATGTTCGCTCTTGTACAATCAACGTTTTCCACGCAACTTAAAATGAAGCAATCATTACATTATTACATCGTTGATATGAAGTCACGTATAACTTAAGCCTTACTTTACGCATTAAACTGTATGAAAGATTGAAGAAAGATGACGTCAGTATTGATTCTTATGTATCAATGGAAAATAAAATGTTCACACAAATTCTAACAGCAGCAATAACAATAGTGAGAAAGAAAATAATATTTTAGATATTCAAGTGTGTTGTGTGTGTGTGTGTGTCTGTGTGTGTGTGTGTGTTTGTGTGTGTGTGTGATTTGGATTTTTAATGTAGCTTTAACATTTTTCCAGTCATATCGCTAAGATGTCTGTAGTGTGGCAGTTTGTAGTCATATCTAGCACTTGGGCATCATGCCGCAGACATGTAGCATGATGTCACACCCAGTCACATTATCCCGTCTGAAATCTAAAATATATTTGGTAACAATATTTTCCTATAGATAGTTAAATCTTGTACATTTTTTGAGCTTATTTTATGGTTTGACAGCAAATCGGAAGCCAACTTACAATTTAAAGAATGCTAGAGGATAGCTTATAATGGTGTGTTATTTTCCGCATTAACTTCGGTTATTTGGTTAAAATGTGAGTCATAAACAAGACATAATTAATTAACTAGGTTATGATTTCCTATCCAGGAATTAAAAAAGCATAGCTGAAAAATTTAGTGCTACATCCGCAGTCGGTCGCTATTTTTGCAGTTATTGTTAGACTGACTGCTTTATATTCTTATACTGAAATCAAGTCTCAAAATTTTACAATAACGTGAATTAAAGAACCAGTCTGAGACACGGCAAAAATGAAGTCGATTTCCTATGTAAATCTTGCAGAGACTGAAACGCTGTTTCAGTCCCATCACTAAACTTAGCATATTCATGTATTTTGCTACGCGAATAGAAAAATGGTAACCGATTTGATTGATATTCTTGTTGTTTATTACTCAGATATTACGACCTGAACGAGATTACCGAAAATAATTCGTGTGCCTAGATAGGGTGTGTTGGATAATTTGGCAGCGTATCCAAGGATGTTGATTTCAAATTCTAAGCAGAAGAAACAGTGTAGTATCTATCACAAATATCAATTAGGGAGCTTTACCCCCAAAGTAGACCCTCGAGAAACTGGTGAGTTTGATCTGCCATCTATTTATCATATGCGTGTCTACGCTGTTTCCAGCGAGGTGGCACAAGACACAACAGTGTAGCTTGCTCTGCCATCTACATGGCATATCCTTGTCTACGCTGTTTGCGGCGAGGTGGCATTATGAGCAACCAAACATGGCACCTACAATAATTCCGTTCTTTTATGCAAATATTCTCTGTCATTCTTAATTTGTTCTAGAGAAACACAATGTGACTGTATTAAAATCAAAAGTTCTTAATTTTATCCATACGCATGTAAAGTGGATATCAATATTTACTATTTTTCGGATTACAATTTCTGCTGAACTTCCATTCCCAAGCTTATCGTTTAGCCAGGAAAATAAGGAATGTTTTCCTTCTAAATCTTAAAACTTTCACCTCCTTCAACTAATATTGAAAGCAAATATAAACATGTGATAACTTATACAATATTGAACGTTGAATTGATACGTGTTATTTTCTATACTTCATGAAAAAGAAGTATCCTGCCTTGAGTGACGCGTTTTATCGCAAGTGAGATTATATATATATATATATATATATATATATATATATATATATGACTTTCGATAGCAACAGCGGACTCTGAATTGGAAGTGCGACGATGGGAGCTGTATTATTTCTGGCATGTATGAACACCTCATTTCGTTGCTCTGAGATTGTTTTTGAATTAGAGAGACTTTTGAAACGTATACAGTAGTCTATATTCTGACAAAGGGTAGACCCAGTACGTCCGTTATGGATCTCATGGTAACCGCTACTTTGATTGGATGCGTGCACAAACATTTTGTTTATGATGTGATAATCTTCACACCTACGTCATTCACCACGTTTTAAATAGATAGTGAAATGTATAGAAACAGACAACAAAATAGCGACAGTGGCTGAAATTAAATTAAATTTATAGGAAATAAATTTGGTTACTAAATTCAAAGTTCAATAAAATAAAAAAAAAAATCCTTTGGCAGGAAATAAACACAAATTTAAAACAGAAATCAGTCTTTAAAAGAAAGTAATTCCTCCAAACTGCTGTCCAGGTAGCGCTCTCATTCTTTCAACCCACCATTGCCACCATACGTTGATTGCTGCCGTTCTCTTGCCGAAAGTCATGTTCTTTTTTTTACCTAACTTTTAAATGGATTTGCAAAAAGTAACGTAAAATATTTAAAATCACCACTGATCTGAAAACTCAAAATAAGGCTTTTCCCTGTTAACACACAGCCTGTGGACGTAATCCATTGTTTCATTTTCCCCAGGAAACTCACACCCTGTGCTTGCGATGCGTTGTGTTATTTTCCCGTGGTAACACACAGCCGGTGCATGGAGTGATTTGTACCCCCTATGTCACCAAAGATCAGTTTCATATTTCTGTTGTTATGTACAAATAATTTGTATTGTGTGAATGACCTTTGTTAATAAATGACGGTAGGAGTTTTGGCTTACATAACTAAAGTAATTGTTTTTGGAAAACATTTTTACTCGCGTTTGAGTTCTTGATACCTCCTTGCTTTTTATCTTAGAAGATTCTACAAACTAATTTTGTTCATAGTTTGATGGAAATTTCCATTAAGATGACAATGTACATTTGTTGGATCAAATAAACCCCAGTCTGATTTTATAATGGATAATTACGAACCATTCATGTTATAAAGTTCTGTATAACTTGTTGGTGATTCTGCCAGGTCTACCCCTATCAAAACATTAATAAGTTATCAGAGGATTGTGAAGTAGCAAGAACTAATCATCACTTTACTTAGTCAAAAATGAAATTAAGGTATGACAAAAATGTAAAGAAAAGAAGTTTTCAGCCTGGTGATAGAGTTCTGGTTCTCTTGCCCATTTCTCAAAATCCTTTTCAGGCTAAGAAATTATGGTCCCTATACAGTTTAAAAGAAAGTAAGTGACTTAAATGATATCAATAACATTCATGAGAGGCAACATAAAACAACTTTGTCATAAAAATATGTTAAAGAAGTATCCTGATAGAGATAGCCCCGTTGATAATACAAACGATATAGTTGTACATGTCTCACACAGTGAGGATTTAAACGATGGCGTGCAATCTGACAGCAGTGACATTGGTTTAACCAATCTTCGGAATTGGGAATATTAAACAATCTGGATCAGAAACTTTCACATCGACATCCACAACATAAGAGTGAAATAAAACAGCTATTATGTTAGTATGAGCACTTGTTTCCAAATGCTCCAACAAGAACGAATAAAATCTACCTTGACGTTGAAATGGTTGAGTTCAAACTTGTGAAACAACATTCTTACCAGATGAATTCTCTCAAGCAGAAATGTTTGAAAAAAAGAATTCCAATCTTTGCTGGAAAATGATTTCAAAGAACCAAGTAAAAGTGGAGTTCAAAATGTATTCTTGTGCTGAAACCAGATAATACTTTCCGCATGTGTAATGACTACAGAAAAGTGAACAGTGTCACCAAAACTGATTCATTCCCAATGCCAAGACTCGATGACTGCATTGACAAAATTGGAAATGCAAAATATGTCATCCATATTGACCTTTCGAAAGGACTCTGGCAAATTCCATTCACGGAAAGAGCAAAGGAAACATCGGAATTTGTAACTCCAGATTGATTTTATGAATAGAAAGTGGTGCCGTTTGTTAAGAAAGGTTCTTCTTCAACTTTAAAGCGTTAATATACCTGATAACATCTGGGCTAGATAAATGTGACGCATATATCGATGACGTCATCATCTACACTGCCACATGGAAAGATCAAATTGAAACCATTCGGAAATTCTTTGATCGACTCAGGAATGCAAATTGGACAATAAATTCATGTAAAAGTGACTTTTGCCTTGCTAGTGTTACATTTCTAGGACATATTGTGGGACATAGTCAAGTTACACCTGTAGACGTAAAAGTCAAGGCTATCTCTAAATTCCCTGTGCATATCAATAAAAGTAGATTATGCGATTTTTGTGTATGACTGGATGTTATCGGAAAATTTGCTACAAGTTTACCATAACTGCTTAGTCCCTGACAAATTCGTTGAGTAAGAAAATCAAGTTTTCTTGGTCTATCAAATGACAGGAGGCTTTTGATAAACTAAAAGTCATATTTGAGAGTGCAACAGTTCTTTCAGCTCCAGATTTAAGTCATCATTTAAAATGTCTGCTGATGTGCGTGATGTCGGGTCCGATGGACTATTGATTCAAGAAGACAAAAGTGTTGTGGATCATCCAGTGTGCTATTTTTTTTAACAATAATTAAATAAGCACCAGAGAAATTATTCCACAATCGAGAAGGAATGTTTGGTTTTGATACTGTCTGTACGAAAATTTGAAGTGCATATTAGTTCAGTCCCTTTTCTGACTATTGTATTCAGTTATTACACCACCACCACCACCCTTACTTTTATCAATAAAATGAAAAACAAAAATCAGAAATTGTTAAGATCGAGTTTGATGTTGCAGGAATACAACATTAACATTAGGTACATCAAGGAAAAATATGATTACCGATGCACTTTCACGTGCAGTGAAGTAATATATTGCTTTATGTATATTTTGTGTCGTTGATAAAACATCTACCTATGTAATTTTTACTATTGCATTATCATATGTATATTTGATTAATATGTTAAAGAAAACTTTATTGTATAAATCATTCTTCTTCCGTATGAGTGGAGGTGTTATGTATATTTAATTTGAATTGTGTGATTGACCATTGTCCATAAATGAAGGTAGGAGTTTGGGCCTACATAACTAATATAATTTTTTGTAAACATCTTTACTTGCGCTTCTGTTCTAGATAGAGCATTGATTCCGACCTGAAAAGGTTATATAATGAAATTTTTCTGTTTACAGTTTGGTGGAAATTTCCATTAGGATGACAGAGTGTTTTCAGAAAATGACTATAGAGATACAGGTCTTGTGGTGATCTATAACTTCGTTTACATCAGGAGTATTCATTCATATCTTTACACTTGTTGTGAAATCAGTCGTTTCGTTCCGTTCATTTAAAATTCGAGAGGATTTATTGACTTAAATCATTTATTGGTATCACAAAGTGTTCCTTAATACTTAGGGTTATATCCCTATTCTGGGATTTTTATGAATTCATTTAAAGACATTTGGGATTATATCGTTGAGATACAATAAGATTGTTAGCGCATAAACCTATTCCAGGCTATTAGTATACGAACACATTTAAGATTGAAATTCATTCGGAACACCACTTGAATTCATTCAGAATACTCTATATGTTTGGACTTGTTATATAACTTTTAGGACTATCTGAGATTTAATTCACTATACTGTTTCTTTTTCAATTTTTCACTTTGTGTTCAGTGGAAATAAATTATTTGTTAAATATGACTGAACTTGTTATTTTTCGGTTTTGTCTATTACTTTAGTTTAAGACCATGGAGTCATAACATTCTTTTACACGAATATTATCTCTTGCTTCGAATAAATTTTTAAGGAATTCCTTTAAAATTCCAATATGGCAGAAGGGCCGTAGTAGTCGGTTTGCATGTGCGAGAACGAGATGTGTATATTATAGTTTATTCAGTGTTCATAATCTGATTAGGTCTTAGAAGTAAAATGTTTACGCTTTATACTTCACAACAATTTATTTCAAACAGTCCGGCCACTGTATTCTCTAAATTAGTCTATGAGATGTAAATTCAGGTTTGACTCTCAACTTTGCGAGGTAATAGGACTGGCATTTGTTGGCTCTATTGGAACGCATTCCGCTTTACACTGAGTCTGTATTAGACTGTTGATAATGCATGTAATCATAACTGAATACTGTCATAGAGACAAAGATTGTCTCGGATAGTGTACACTTCAAATGTATTGAGTCGGTTGAACGTATTTTCATTAATTGATTAATTGTTCTAGGGCAAGATGGAAGAGAAAACAAACTTGATCCGAGCCTTTAGGAAAACCAGTATGGGCGACTATGCAGAAAAAGAGATAGGACATAATACAGCGGTACAAGGGAAATGAATTTAGTCGGTATGGAACGCAGCCAGCATCATTTTTTTCTTAGATTATATTCAGAAGTACAAGAAGGTCTAGAAGACAAAGCACTAGGCAAGATCTTGACTAAAAATCAATATTAATTAACACTTTGACTTGGAAACCAACGGCACGTCTCCAAGGGCAGAACACAGCAGCTTCCCTTTAAGGCTTAATAACAATGTTATAATACTTTCAGCATAGCATACCAAATTTAGATTCTTTCTTTAAAAAAACTATGTTGAACTGAGGTTTTCCTCAAAACAGTTTTGCACGTACAAATACATTTTTGTTTTGTATATTAGCTTGTTGTAACAGGTATCTCAGCTATTGGTTGCTAGTTTTTTAAATAACGTATTTGAAGTAAAATACTGCATAGTTTCAGACGCAGTCTTCTTCGTATATATAAACAAGAGAAAGTCAGAGTACCTCAAATTCGACGCCATAATATGTGTGTTCGCTCCTTGTTTGATTTTCGTCGTTTCACGGTGTCATTCTGAATAGAATGATGCTGAAAGAATCATAAAGCGGAATAAATTTGGAAACCGGCGTTAATATCAGCAAAGTGTTTAACTTTGACCATTACAATGGCTACCTGTATACTAATATAGCGTCCATGTAACAAATACGAATGTTGACCAACCACTATTATGTGTAATCAGTGGAAATGCAATTATGTAATATTCTCCCATTTTCCTAAAAGTTACGCGAATTTTATCACCCTAAGTCAATAATATTGATAGTTCCTTTGACTAAATGTATGTTTCTTACAGTGAGTTAAAATTCATTCAAAGTGCATTTAAAGAGAATCATACGAATTTTGTGGAATGTGCTTTATATATTTCTATTTAGAGTCAGCGACTTGTCAGCTTCAAGGTTACCTTCTTCACTGAGAAAATCTGGATTAAATCGTGCACATACATACATACATACATACATACATACATACATACATACATACATACGTATATATATATATATATATATATGTGTGTGTGTGTGTGTGTGTGTGTGTGTGTGTGTGTGTGGTGTATTTTTTTATATACCACGAGATGTAGAAATTTTTCATTAAAAGGAAACGAAGCTTGTAGAGTTTCCTTTTGATTAAAAATTTATGCAATGGGTGGTATATCAAAGATACAGCGTACATACTATGTATATATTTTATTTATGTCACATACAAATGCACATACTTTCATTTCGAATGCAGTCAAGATTGACTACACGCAACTGTGTATTGACTGCCTGAATTAATGAATAAACTCGGCACAACCTTGTCCAGTATGTCCACCAGCCTTGTCCAGTATGTCTACCAGAAAATATTGTTCTTAACATTTTTCGAATAATCGCAATATTGTTTTTGCAAACTAACAAGTTGCTTCTTTTAGTTTTTGAACTGCTATTTTCATTCATATTGATTCAAATAAAATATAAGACATTTATGATTTAAACAAGAAAGACGATTTAAATAAAGTATATCACTACAAACACAGCAGGATTAACTATCTGAACATTGAACGCGCTGGTTTTCACATACCGTCTAGCATTTTTAAACGAGTTGGAAATATAAAATAAGCGAAATGAGGTATTTCAAACGTTTAATTGTATTTACTTTTCATCTAAGCTATAATTATGATTTAATTAACATTGCTACCAACAATACAATCGTTTCTATCCGCCATTTGTAACTTTCCCCTTTCCGTTGCTTGGCGTGACTACATTTTTCCATCATTCATATGTCAAGAGACATCCACGCATGATACAAGCGGAAATCCGCCACGCTCATTTTATAATGGATTTTTGATGGTATCTTTCTACGAAGGCCCCCAGAGAGAGAGAGAGAGAGAGAGAGAGAGAGAGAGAGAGAGAGAGAGATGTGATGGTGGGGTTGGAAAGACTTACCATACAAGCATTCATTGCCTATCCATATGTTTCTTTATTGGTCGATTATTCTGCTGCCTTTCAGCTTTCGAAGTGATAGAGAAAGGTTGAGGGAGGGTAGATCAGCCCTCTGACATTTTAATATTAAATAATGTTTCTAGAAACATAATAATAGTTTTTATTCGTTATGAAGAAAGATATAAAAATAAACAAAGCATTACAGAGATTACAGTTTGTGTATTCCTAGTTACAAATAAATGTACTGTACAGGTTATTGCAACTTAATATCATTGGTACTGTAAACACTGTATCGATAATTGCAGTTGCATCAGTTGATAAATGTAGGGAATATTCCCATTGGTTAGAAGATAACCATTTGATCAGACCCAATTGCGTTTATTTCTGTGCAAAGTGTACGGAGAACTACTTTATACTTCTGTAAATAGAATCACTTTCAAAGTAACTAATGTAAACACTGAAATGGAAGACATAAACACTTCATGCCGATGAAACGAAATAATAACGGTGGGTTTATATTTTATTTAGAAAATGTAATAAATTGATTATACAGAATCAAATAACAAAGCTTTTTAACTTTTCTGAATATAAATAATTCTTTCTTTTTGATTAGGTTTGAAAAAAAGCTGGGAAACTCAAAATATGCCAAGAAGAACGTTGGGGCTATGTTGTACGGCACTTTCACTGCAGCTCGTTACAAATGAATTTAAAAGTATAGGTAAATGGATATAGGGATTGGGAAAAGGGGGTTCAAAGACTAACATTATAACAATTGGATTCACAGTCCTACAATGTAAGACGCCGATCTTGATAGTTACGATGTTTCTGCAGAAGTCTTTGACATCAAGGCATCATGAATTCAAAGCAATTTTCAGAGAAGTGTTCTAATTTTAGTTATAATATTAGTATCACTATACTAAGCAGACAGTCAGTCTAAGGAATAGAAAGGCATTTTGCAATCATATTCATTCTGTGATATCAATCAGCACCGGATATTTCACACTTCCTTCAGGATCATGTTGGACAAGAGGCTTTTCAAGTGTTATCATGTAGCCTTTTGACTCAGAAAGGTCTGAGATGTACGAACGATCTTTTTGTGAATAGGGGGAAAATGTAAAGAGTATTTAACATCGTATAAATGATAAAGGAACCGACACCTTACTCTTAAGCTAATTTTAATCAGATTTGAAAATAGGACATTGCCTTATCGCAATTGTATTGTTGTTGCAAAAAAGTGGGCCACACATGGGACAATATCGAAGAGTTATTTTTGGTAAGTAATTTATTATTATAAAGTTTTGATATCATCATTTGTAGCTCTGCTATTTTCTTAAACAGAGATAGAGTTGTGCAACCTACCGTTATTTTCTTAAACAGATTTAGAGTTGTACAACCTCATGTCGAAGTTTTCTTAAAACAGAGCTAGACTTTTACAACAATAGGTCGCAATTTTCTGTTATCCTTCGCAATATATATTTTACGTGGAGAATTTAAAGGTTTTATCAAAATGTCGAATATGATATATTATAGTTGAAACTTACAGTGTGTTATTTTCACTCTGTGGTAATACACCTACAAAACAGTGCGCTGTCATATACACTGATATTTGACTATGAAAATACACCTACAACTCGTGCTTTATCACATACACTGTTAATTTACTCTATGAAAATACATATACAAGCCTTGTAATATCACATACACTATTATTTGTCTCTATGGTAGCACAGATACAAACTGTGCTTTATCACATACACTGTTAATTGCCTATGAAAACAGACACACAAACCATGCTCATTCACATACACTGTTAATTTAGCTATAAACATTTATTATCAACGTACGATCTAGGGATTAACTCAAGGTCAGATCCAGAATAGGTTCAAATAACCAGTTGCACTAGCATTGTCTAGCTAAAGAAAACATCAATAGAAAAATACACATGGCATGATCTTTTATCCCTTTCAGTGAAGATTAATGAAAAATGTTCAATACTTTTTATCAGAAGATGGGAAACTGTGGAGAGCCTTCACTCATCGGGCAGACTAGATAACATGTACATCAACTAATGTGAATTCTAGCACTTGTACTTCACGCACGTGGTAAAATACTGACAAAAAGACCAGCGTGGCACATGCGACTTGGACATAGCCCATGGATCATTAACTCAAAGGTTTGCAAACCAATCATAGAACACGTGCTCTTACTGTTAGTGTCACGACTTGTGCTAAATCTGAAACTTTTTCTACCTCAAAAGTGCATTAGTCTTAACTGAAAAATAAAAACAATCAGTTGAACATAGCACATGAATAGAATCTGTGGAAAGTGAGTCTCGTTTTCAAATGTAGTCAGAACTATGTGTCTTCCGCTATACATGGGATTTTGGAAATCTAAACTAGATCAACTGGGCTATCTGGATAAAGTTTTATAGTAAAACAATCTTTTTAATTTTATGAGGTAGTTTAATCACAGTCGACTGAAAAGAAACCAACAGAATGTCGTCAGTTTCAATGCGTTTGCGAGTAAACAGATACTTATTCTTAATCGTTTGGTTCCGCTTTCTGACAATGTTATACATCTCGTGCTAGTATTGGTTGTTTCGGACATGATGTATAGCAGCGTTTGTTAAATATGTTAGTTCATTTTGGACCAACTAATGTGTTGACTCTTCAGTTGTTTTTCCTCGACGTTTCATACGGACACGGACGTTTTCGACTTCAGCTTTACCCGTGAATTACGGAATGAGTATGTGAACCAAATTCAAGAATGATATTTTCTCTTTTTGTATGCGCACGTGCTTTGCAAAGTCGTTTTTCACATCGCCAAAGCTCCTATCCATCGCTGCCATCTCTGGTTTTGTAAACATATGTCATTTATGAACAAGCTTTCTTGAACCCTTCTGTGATAACACAAATCAAAGCATTGTATGGTTTGAAATGAATTTGCGCAGTTGTTCTTATATATGCTTCAAAACACAAAGAACTACGACCTGGTCACAGATCAAAAGATAATTACTATTAGAGACAATTAATTCTGACAATGACAAGAAAGCAATCCAGTCGGAACCAATTCGTGCTCAAGCAAATATTCCAAAAATGATACAAGCAACTTAGATGAAGCCAGTCCAATCTCATGCCAGTTACTATTAAGTGGGAAATAAAACCCTAATTTAAATGAACCCAATTCCTGCTCAAGCATCTGTGAAATGACACGAAAGTCTAGACAAAAACGAATAACACATGATCACTATAAACGCAATAATGTCACAAAATAACGTAACCATACCGTTTAGAAAATAATCAATAGGTGAATGAATATAGGTATGTTTTAAATTGTAAGTCATTAGGTGAATTTATGTATGTAAGATTTTAATTGTAAGTCATTAGGTGAATGAATGTGTGTAAGTTTTGAATTGTACGTCAATAGGTGAATGAATGTGTGTAAGATTTTAATTGTACGTCAATAGGTGAATGAATGTGTGTAAGTTTTGAATTGTAAGTCAATAGGTGAATGAATGTGTGTAAGTTTTGAATTGTACGTCAATAGGTGAATGAATGTGTGTAAAATTTTAATTGTAAGTCACTAGATGAATGAATGTGTATAAGGTTTTAATTGTACGTCAGTAGGTAAATGAATGTATGTAAGGTTTTAATTGTAAGCTAATATGTGAATGAATGAAGGTATGTTTTGAATTGTAAGTCAATAGGTGAATGAATGCATGTACGTGTGTAATTGTAAGTCAGTATGTAAATGAATGTGTGTAAGATTTTAATTGTAAGTCATTAGATGAATGAATATGTGTAAGTTTTGAATTGTAAATCAATAGGTGAATGAATGTGTGTAAGATTTTAATTGTACGTCAATAGGTGAATGAATGTGTGTAAGATTTTAATTGTAAGTCAATAGGTGAATGAATGTGTGTAAGTTTTGAATTGTAAGTCAATAGGTAAATGAATGTATGTAAGTTTTGAATTGTACGTCAATAGGTGAATGAATGTCGTAAGATTTTAATTGTAAGTCATTAGGCGAATGAAAGTGTGTAAGGTTTGAATTGTAAGTCAATATGTAAATGAATGTACGTAAGGTTTTAATTGTAAGCAATTTTAAATGAATGAAGGTAAGTTTTGAATTGTAAGTCTATAGGTAAAGGAATGCATGTACGTGTGTAATTGTAAGTCAATAGGTGAATGAATGTAAGTTTTTTGTTGTATGTCAATAGGTGAATGTAAGTGTTTAATTGTAAGTCAATAGGTAACTGAATATATGTCAGTGATTAACTGTAACTCAGTAGGTGAATGAATGTAAGATTTTAATTATAAGTCAATAGGCGAATGAATGTATCTAATTGTTAATTGTGAGTCAATAGGCGAATTAATGTATTTCAGTATTTAATTGTAAATCAATAGGTGAATAAATGTATGTACGTTTTTAATTGTAAGTCAATAGGTGAATGCATGCAAGTGTTTAATTGAAGTCAATAGGTGAATGCATGCAAGTTTGTAGTGGTAAGTCAATAGGTGAATAAACATATGCACGTTTTTAATTAAGTTACTAGGTGAATGAAAATATGTAAGTATGTAAGTCAACAGGCAAATAAATGTATTTAAGATTTTTTGTATGTCAATAGCTGAATGAATGAATCTAAGTTATTAATTGTAAGTCAGCTGATTATTGTTTTGCTTATGTCAAGAATTTTACAAAAAATGCAATAAAAGAAGAACGCGGTTAAAATTTAAAACAAAGAAATTCATTCAGAATTGAGAACATTGTGCATCTTGATTCTTGATTTCGATTTTGTAATTGTTGGACTTTGATGCTATCAGCCAAAGGAGGACCATTAGAACTGTTAAAATATTTTCTCCATTGAAATGTATATTACTTCCCGCGTTGTGCTTTCAATACAATCTTTTAAAAATACTACATCAATGGTCGGGCGTTACATTTTGCCCGAAATAATATTTTTAAGAATTTTTTTTTTGGAGGGGGGGGGGGGCATGAAGGTAAATCGAATCTATACAATGTTTTATAATATCAGTCTGGAGAGAAAATGATAAATACTGTACCTCCTTGCGGATTCGTTACATCAGGCGGATATTTTGTAGGAAAGAGGACATGTCGTACTTATGACATCATATGGTGACGTTAGTAATGACATTAAGCTTATACGAAACTAAACAAGCCCTGCAACGTTTTACAATTTCTGACCCGAAAGGTATGACTTCTTTTTATTTAGTTTCATTGCAATTTAGGTACATTCATCATTGGTCATGGCGTCCTCTAGCGCCTTAAATGTAGCAGAGACACGTATTTGGTTAGCTTACTTTTTCTTATATTTTAGTGTCATAGCAAACAATCTGATGTTAACGACACGCCTATCATTGTGCTAAAGACTCAGTCCAGGGATTAAATTACTTGCAGCACATAATCCTTCTTGTATTAATCGTTTGGAAAGTTCTTTTTAGAGCCTGGACAAGAAATTTGTTCAACATATCTACAAAATCGTTTGACAGCTAAGCTTCAGTATTGCTTAGCTATCTTTCGTAAGAGTATTTTGATTGTGTACATTACAGAGAGTATTGATTCATCAAAAGAATGAATTCTTTCTAGCGGATCTAGCGGATCAGATCCATGTTGTAAATTAAAACTACCCTCCAAGGTTTTTCATAAAATTTATCTGTATAAAGGGAATTATATCAGGAATCAAAGGCAAATGCATTTTCTGATGACAAATTAACAAGTGTTTCATTCTTTATCTTTCACTGAGACATTAATTGCAACTAATTTAAAACCCGATCCATATTAGGTTATTGTCAACTGAAATATTTAACAGGGGTTAGGGTGCGGAATTAACACGTTTAATGCTGACAGCAACGTTAGTTTGGGTCACTGGTCCCAAAGTTAATAAAATCTGCTTTGTAATTCCTGGGTCTGGAAAACAGGGACTAAAAGTTGGTCACACTTTGTTAAATTGGGTTCAAGTATTATTCCCTCTATTTAGTACTGGTGTCCTCAATGATCCTTAGATTTTCGCAAAAGAAAACAGCAATATTTGTAAAAGAAATCAACAATTTTATCGTGTGTCTGCAAATCAGCAAATTATTAAAGTTTAGAAAGCATTTAGGATACTGTATATATTAATATAAGAGACAATACAAACATTCTACCAATCTGTCATTTCCATGATTCAATGATTAACGTAAAGATAGTTATCAAGAATAAAAGTACAATGAAACTCGAGTTTAGCACTTGAAACATTATTTAAAGAACGACAAGTAAGTAGTATATGGAGGCAATATAGCCTTACATAGACCGTAATGTTAATTTTAGGGGTTGTACCGTAGCCTCAAAATTTATAGCCTCAAAATCAAAATCCTGTGTACCGTAGCCTCAAGATTTATAGCCTCAAAAAGTGTCCCGGCACTATAGCCTCAATGGGAATTTTGTATAGGGTTAATAGGAAGGGAACAGGTTGGGTGACGTCACGGTACTAGTAACAATGTGGCGGACTGACCTAAATATGCGTGGCTACCTAGGGAGGGACAAATACAGTAGAGACATAGAGATAGAAATATGGCTAGAGACATAGACATATACAACACAACCATAGATTGATGAACATCAATCTATCATACCTAAATTATACAATCGACTAAAAAAAGTTTTAGGCAAGAGAAAGTAAATCTTTTCTAGGCAATAGATTGACACATTACACATATATTATACAACAACTAAAACTCTTTTTTAGGCAAGAAAGAGTAAATCTTTTCGAGGCAATTGATTGACCCGTTATATATAAATTATACAACCGACTAAACAAATTTTAGGCAAAAAAGAATAAATCTATTCGAGGTATATGAAATGGCCCTGGAAAGGGCCTTTGGGTTCTTCTTCTGTTGTCTCCACTTCTTCCACCACGTTCTCACTTTCTCTATAATTCCTTTCTTCTTTTTCTTCTTTTCCTTTTCTGGCATCCAGTCAGGATGTCCCATAGCTCTAAACTTTTCCTGTACGTCTATCCAGTTATTGTTCAGTTTCTTAAACTCTTCTTTTCTCTTTATGTTTTCTTTGTCCTTTCTTTCTTTTGTCCAGGTCTCTTTAATCTTCTTGACTTCTTGTTCCATTACCTTTCTCATCATATCTTCGGGTTTTTTTAACTGGTCTAACCCGGTCTGGACAAAGGACCACTCGGTGAAATTGACTGTCTTGCAACGAGCATCTTTACTTCTTCTTTTTTTTCTCATCCTTCCATCTATTTTTAGCTACAACTTGTGGTAAATTCCTTTGGAAAAGCCCACTATCTATTTATAGCATCAACTTGTGTGACGTTCCTGTTTAAAAACCCTAGTATCTATTTATAGCTACAACCCGTGTAAATTCCAATCGGAAAAACCCAAGTCTATATTTATAGCCTCAAAATTTCTAGCTTCAGTGACGTCACTGAGCTGGCTGACCTGAATACGCGATACTGCAGGTAGGAAGGTAAAATGAATTTGATAGGGATAATGGGAGTTTTATAGGGACAAAGACAATAAACACACAAAAGAAAGGGAGCAAGAAAAAACCCAATATCTACTATCCACACAAACGGACGCGAATGCATAAAACACACACTATACTCTCCACACAGACGGGAAGAGAAGAAAAAACACACCATACCTACTATCCACACAAACGTACGCGAATGCATAAAACACACCACTTATACTATCCACACAAAAGAAAGAGAATGCATAACACACACACACATATATACTATCCACACAAACAAATGAGAATGCATAAAACACACCACTTATACAATCCACACAAACAAACGTGAACGCATAAAACACACACAAACACACCATATACTATCCACACAAACGGACGCGAATGCATAAAACACTACATTATATATTATCCACACAGACGGACGCGATTGCATAAAACACACACTATACAATCCACACAAAAGAATGTGAATGCATAAAACACACACATATATACTATCCACACCAATGGGAAGAGAGGAAAAACACACCAGATCTACTATCCACACAAACGTACGAGAATGCATAAAACATACACATATATACTATCCACACAAACGAACTAGAATGCATAAAACACACACATATATACTATCCACACAAATGTACGAGAATGCATAAAACATACACATATATACTATCCACACAAACAAATGAGAATGCATAAAAACACACCACATATACTATCCACACAAACGAATAAGAATGCATAAAACACACACATATATACTATCCACACAAACGGGAAGAGAAGAAAAAACACACCATACCTACTATCTACACAAACGAACGAGAATGCATAAAACACACACATATACTATCCACACAAACGAAAGAGAATGCATGAAACACACATATATATAATATCCACACAAACGGGAAGAGAGGAAAAACACACCATACCTACTATCCACACAAACATACGAGAATGCATAAAACACTCCATATCTACTATCCACACAGACGCGAAGAGAAGACAAACACACACCATATCTACTATCAACACTAACGAGCGCGAACGCATAAAACACACCATATCTACTATCCACACAGACGGCAAGAGAAGAATAACACACCCTATACTATCGACACAAATGTACGCGAACGCATAAAAACACACCACATATACTATCCACACAAATGTACGTGAATGCATAAAAACACACCACATATACTATCCACACAAACGCTACGCGAACGCATAAAACACACCACATATACTATCCACACAGACGGGAAGAGAGGAGAAAAACACACCACATATACTATCCACACAGACGGGAAGAGAAATAAAAACACACCACATATACTATCCACACAAAACGTACGCGAACGCATAAAATACACACTCTACTATCCACACAAACGAAGGAAGAGAACAAAAACACAGACCATATCTACTATCCACACAAAAGTACCCGAACGCATACAAAACACACACCATATCTATTATCCACACAAACGTACGCGAACGCATAAAGCACACACTCTACTATCCACACACACGAAGGAAGAGAAGAAAAAAGCACCATATCTACTATCCACACAAACGTACGTGAATGCATTCAAACACATACACACACACACACACACACACACACACACATCAGTAAAGGAGTGAGTGGTTAGTATTCATTTTGCCTCAACTAATGAGAACTCAAAATCCATTTTTTAAACCCATGATGTACGTGTGTGAGTGCGTGAGTGTAGGCCCTTTATCGTTCTAAAATATCAAAACTAGGAAACACTTTTTTCTGTCTGGTCAATTCTGGTGCAAATTTTACAATCCAATGTCACAACACAACACAACTTTAAAACATTCGTAGACTTCTTCTGTGTCTTTTTCTTCACTCTCTCTGTTTTCTGAATTTCTTCACTGTCACAGTTTTTTCTCCTCCTCTTCTTCCTTACTTTTATCTCACCTTCTTTTCTTCTCTTTCTTCTCTCTCTGGACATGCCGGTGTTCTTCTTTTGCCGAGGGCACCTCTTCTTCTTCCTCCTGCTCCTGTTGTTTCTTAGGGCAGTCTGAAGACCAATGTCGTTTCTCTTGATAATGATAACAGTTATCCTGACTTTTGTCTCTTTTGACATTGGTCTTGCTTTCTTGACGGTCTGGACATTCAAAGGGAGTTTTATAGGGACAAACAAAGACCAACACATACACACACAAACTCCAAACGTTATGTGTTAGCTTAGAATGTAAGAGAAGGAGATGAAATTTCAGAAATAGACTATCCTTTACACCACAAAAATATTATCCATCACACCACTATGCTATCCAACATATCATGCTCACTATCCAAAATGCCTTGTGCTCGCTTAAAATGAAAGAGAAGGAGATGAAAACTCACAAAATATCTATCCCTTACGCCACAAAAATACTATCCATTACACCCACTATACCATCCATTATATCATATTCACTATCCAAACGCCCTGTGTTAGCTTAAAATGTAAGAGAAGGAGATAAAATCTCACAAAATAGGCTATCTCTTACACTACCAAAAATACTATGTGGAAAAACGTTAGTATCTATTTATAGTCAGCACTGGTAGAAAATTCCTTTTGGAAAAACCTAGTATTTATTTTTAGCTACAACTTTTGGTAAATTCCTAAGGAAAAACCCACTATCTATTTATGATCTCATCTTGTAGGAAAGTCCTATGAACTAACTTAGTATCTATTTATAGCTACAACTTGTGGGAAATTCCTAGGAGAAACCCACTATCTATTTATAATCTCATCTTGTGGGAAAGTCCTATGAACTAACATAGTGTATATTTATAGTCAAAACTTGTGGAAAATCCTAGGGAAAACCCAGTATATATTTATAGCCTCAACTTGTGTGACTCTCCTATTTAAAACCCCAGTATCTATTTATAGCTACAACCTGTGGAAGTTCCTATGGAAAACCACAAATCTATATTTATAGCCTCAAAATTTCAAGCTTCAATGACGTCACTGTACTGGACACTAGGGGAATAATGGCAACAGTATTGCAAGTGGCTGACCTGAATATGCGCTACTGTAGGTAGGTAGGTAGGTAGGTAGAATGTATTTGATAGGGATAAAGGGAGTTTTACAGGGACAAATAAAGACCAACACATACACACAAAAACTCCAGACGTTATCTGTTAGCTTGTAATGTAAGAGAAGGAGATGAAATTTCACAAAATAGGCTCTCTTACACTACCAAAATATTATCCATCACACCACTATGCTATCCAACATATCATGCTCACTATCCAAAATGCCTTGTGATCGTTTAGACTGTAAGAGAAGGAGATGAAAGCTCACAAAATATCTATCCCTTACGTCACAAAAATGCTATCCATTACACCCACTATACCATCCATTATATCATATTCACTATCCAAACGCCCTGTGTTAGCTTAAAATGTAAGAGAAGGAGATAAAATCTCACAAAATAGAGAAACCTAGTATTTATTTTTAGCTACAACTTTTGGTAAATTCCTAAGGAAAAACCCACTATCTATTTATGGTCTCATCTTGTAGAAACGTCCTATGAACTAACTTAGTGTCTATTTATAGCTACAACTTGTGGGAAATGCCTAGGAGAAACCCACTATCTATTTATAATCTCATCTTGTGGGAAAGTCCTATGGACTAACCTAGTGTATATTTATAGTCAAAACTTGTGGAAAATTCTAGGGAAAACCCAGTATATATTTATAGCCTCAACTTGTGTGACTCTCCTATTTAAAATCTCAGTATCTATTTATAGCTACAACCTGTCGAAATTCCTATGGAAAACCACAAATCTATATTTATAGCCTCAAAATTTCAAGCTTCAATGACGTCACTGTACTGGACACTAGGGGAATAATGGCAACAATTCATAGGACTTTCCTACAAGATGAGATTATAAATAGATGGTGGGATTTTCCTTAGGAATTTACCATATGTTGTAGCAAAAAATAAATGCTAGGTTTTTCTAAAAGGAATTTCCTACCAGTGCTGACTATAAATAGATACTAACGTTTTTCCACATAGTATTTTGGTAGTGTAAGAGATAGCCTATTTTGTGAGATTTTATCTCCTTCTCTTACATTTTAAGCTAACACAGGGCGTTTGGATAGTGAATATGATATAATGGATGGTATAGTGGGTGTAATGGATAGTATTTTTGTGGCGTAAGGGATAGATATTTTGTGAGCTTTCATCTCCTTCTCTTACAGTCTAAACGATCACAAGGCATTTTGGATAGTGAGCATGATATGTTGGATAGCATAGTGGTGTGATGGATAATATTTTTGTGGTGTAAAGGATAGTCTATTTCTGAAATTTCATCTCCTTCTCTTACATTCTAAGCTAACACATAACGTTTGGAGTTTGTGTGTGTATGTGTTGGTCTTTGTTTGTCCCTATAAAACTCCCTTTGAATGTCCAGACCGTCAAGACAGCAAGACCAATGTCAAAAGAGACAAAAGTCAGGATAACTGTTATCATTATCAAGAGAAACGACATTGGTCTTCAGACTGCCCTAAGAAACAACAGGAGCAGGAGGAAGAAGAAGAGGTGCCCTCGGCAAAAGAAGAACACCGGCATGTCCAGAGAGAGAAGAAAGAGAAGAAAAGAAGGTGAGATAAAAGTAAGGAAGAAGAGGAGGAGAAAAAACTGTGACAGTGAAGAAATTCAGAAAACAGAGTGAGTGAACAAAAAAGACACAGAAGAAGTCTACGAACGTTTTAAAGTTGTGTTGTTTTGTGACATTGGATTGTAAAATTTGCACCAGAATTGACCAGACAGAAAAAAATAAGTGTTTCTCTGTTTTGATATTTTAGAACGATAAAGGGCCTACACTCACGCACTCACACACGTACATCATGGGTTTAAAAAATGGATTTTGAGTTCTCATTAGTTGAGGCAAAATGAATACTAACCACTCACTCCTTTACTGATGTGTGTGTGTGTGTGTGTGTGTGTGTGTGTGTGAGTGTTTGAATGCATTCACGTACGTTTGTGTGGATAGTAGATATGGTGCTTTTTTCTTCTCTTCCTTCGTGTGTGTGGATAGTAGAGTGTGTGCTTTATGCGTTCGCGTACGTTTGTGTGGATAATAGATATGGTGTGTGTTTTGTATGCATTCGCGTACGTTTGTGTGGATAGTAGATATGGTCTGTGTTTTTGTTCTCTTCCTTCGTTTGTGTGGATAGTAGAGTGTGTATTTTATGCATTCGCGTACGTTTGTGTGGATAGTATATGTGGTGTGTTTTTCTCCTCTCTTCCCGTCTGTGTGGATAGTATATGTGGTGTGTTTTTATGCGTTCGCGTACATTTGTGTGGATAGCAAAGTGTGTGTTTTTCTTCTCTTGCCGTCTGTGTGGATAGTAGATATGGTGTGTTTTATGCATTCTCGTACGTTTGTGTGGATAGTATATATGTGTGTGTTTTATGCATTCTAGTTCGTTTGTGTGGATAGTATATATGTGTATGTTTTATGCATTCTCGTACGTTTGTGTGGATAGTAGATCTGGTGTGTTTTTCCTCTCTTCCCATTGGTGTGGATAGTATATATGTGTGTGTTTTATGCATTCACATTCTTTTGTGTGGATTGTATAGTGTGTGTTTTATGCAATCGCGTCCGTCTGTGTGGATAATATATAATGTAGTGTTTTATGCATTCGCGTCCGTTTGTGTGGATAGTATATGGTGTGTTTGTGTGTGTGTGTGTGTTTTATGCGTTCACGTTTGTTTGTGTGGATTGTATAAGTGGTGTGTTTTATGCATTCGCGTACGTTTGTGTGGATAGTAGGTGTGGTATGTTTTTTCTTCTCTTCCCGTCTGTGTGGATAGTATAATGTGTGTTTTATGCATTCGCGTCCGTTTGTGTGGATAGTAGATATTGGGTTTTTTCTTGCTCCCTTTCTTTTGTGTGTTTATTGTCTTTGTCCCTATAAAACTCCCGTTATACCTATCAAATTCATTTTACCTTCCTACCTGCAGTATCGCGTATTCAGGTCAGCCAGCTCAGTGACGTCACTGAAGCTAGAAATTTTGAGGCTATAAATATAGACTTGGGTTTTTCCGATTGGAATTTACACGGGTTGTAGCTATAAATAGATACTAGGGTTTTTAAACAGGAACGTCACACAAGTTGATGCTATAAATAGATAGTGGGCTTTTCCAAAGGAATTTACCACAAGTTGTAGCTAAAAATAGATGGAAGGATGAGGAAAAAGAAGAAGAAGAAAAGATGCTCGTTGCAAGACAGTCAATTTCACCGAGTGGTCCTTTGTCCAGACGGGGTTAGACCAGTTAAAAAAACCCCGAAGATATGATGAGAAAGGTAATGGAAGAAGAAGTCAAGAAGATTAAAGAGACCTGGACAAAAGAAAGAAAGGACAAAGAAAACATAAAGAGAAAAGAAGAGTTTAAGAAACTGAACAATAACTGGATAGACGTACAGGAAAAGTTTAGAGCTATGGGACATCCTGACTGGATGCCAGAAAAGGAAAAGAAGAAGAAGAAAGAAATTATAGAGAAAGTGAGAACGTGGTGGAAGAAGTGGAGACAATAGAAGAAGAACCCAAAGGCCCTTTCCAGGGCCATTTCATATACCTCGAATAGATTTATTCTTTTTTGCCTAAAATTTGTTTAGTCGGTTGTATGATTTATATATAACGGGTCAATCAATTGCCTCGAAAAGATTTACTCTTTCTTGCCTAAAAATTTTTTAGTTCTTGTATAATATACGTGTAATGTGTCAATCTATTGCCTAGAAAAGATTTACTTTCTCTTGCCTAAAAATTTTTTTTAGTCGCTTGTATAATTTAGGTATGAGAGATTGATGTTCATCGATCTATGGTTGTGTTGTATATGTCTATGTCTCTAGCCATATTTCTATCTCTATGTCTCTACTGTATTTGTCCCTCCCTAGGTAGCCACGCGTATTTAGGTCAGTCCCGCCACATTGTTACTAGTACCGTGACGTCACCCAACCTGTTCCCTTCCTATTAACCCTATACAAAATTCCCATTGAGGCTATAGTGCCGGGACACCTTTTTGAGGCTATAAATCTTGAGGCTACGGTACACAGGATTTTGATTTTGAGGCTATAAATTTTGAGGCTACGGTACAACCCCTAAAATTAACATTACGGTCTATGTAAGGCTATATAGCCCCCATATACTACTAACGTAACGTCAATAACTAGATAATAAAAAATAAATTGAAATGAAATTAACATTCAGCCTTTAAAAGCTTTAGAAATGTGCAGGTCATTAATACCAAAGGGCAACACTACTCTTGTAACGGGTAGAAGGAAATACTCCAATGCATTAACTTTATAATGATAATGTTCATTTTCAAATAAAAAGAAAGTCATAATTTGGATTTTTACGCTTTAAAAATGGCATGTTTTGTATCTTTTTGGTTAAAATTTCATAGAAATAAAATATTATCTTTGAGTATATGACGTATTTTATTGTAAAATTACCATGGTTTCCACAGGAGCACATGTTAGCGAAAGTTCTGAATATCCTAACTTGGCCATAATAAACATCCATGTTGGCCCAAACCTACTTGTATTGCTATGTTTAGCCTCGTAAATACATTAATATGGCCAAACTTTAAACTCTCCTCTTCCAAATAAAGTTAAACTCTTCTATTTCCATATATGTAGCCGCCAAAATGGTATGTGCCTTTTTTTTTCACCCATATGCAGCTAATAAATTAAAATAATGATTTCAATTGGTTTCCTGGGAGGGAAATTTTATATATATATATATATATATATATATATATATATATATATATATATATATATATATATATATATATATATAGTTCGGAGTATTATATCGATTTCGTTTTGCTGTAGTCTAAAACGTTTGGTCCTAAAATTATCAAAACACACTCGATATTAATTGCACAAAATATCAATTTTATAATACTGATGACGTGTCTTTCAGCCACTCGTTTTCTAACAGCAGTTGAACTGATTGATAGATTGAACCGTTGGGTAGTATGACATCGCCAGTATTGGTTTTTCCTTTTTTCGTCTGTTTGACGTAAATAAGCTGGGTCTCATGATCTTGAAAATATAACTTTACTTTTTATGTCAGTGCGGAACCATACAGCCTTCATTGTTGTTCAGCTAATAAAATTGAACATATGTGTCCCAGAAATATTCTGTGAGCTGTTGGATAATTTGAAAACCTACCTAGGGACATTAGTGTTGTTTTTATTTATTCAAATTCCAACCTTTTTCTAGACGTGAGTACAGTCTACTAAAATCAGTGTCAGCTAATACCAGACATGATCAATTCCCAGAAGCATGTACTTTATACATTTCCAGTATCTTTCAAATATAATTGCTCTGCCAAGGACGATAGGCCAAGTTTGGTTTGCTGTGAGGCATGTAATTTGGATATTTCCGTTTAACAATCAAATGAACATTGCTGCTGTTAACAATAAGCCATATTAATTTTTTGCCTGTTCATACTTCCTCTTCTGAACCAACGTCGCAATGAACTTCTGCCAAAATGAGTAAAATTACACAAACCATTCTTGAAAAATATGCCACAAATTCAAACATTCTTGATGCAAAATTTCTGGCTAAACTCCTATTATAGTACATGTCTCAAATATTTACTCTTTTCCTGTAAAAGGGACGTAAACTCTTCCATGACAAGTTTGAAAAAGTTGCCTGATTATGTTGCATGTTGGGTTTTTATGTTTTACTGGCTAGGTATACTTAATGATCATTTATGTTCCATATGGCCTTACATCCTTTTTGTGAACACTAGTAAGAACAGTTGGTGACCAGCATTTGTAAGGTTTATATTATTTCTACCTGTTGAAAATGTGTATGGTGTAAATATTTTAAGTCTTTCATATCTCCCAACCACTTCAAAAACACGTATCTCTTCTGCAAAGTATCTAAAACGAGAAATTTATAAGTAGCTGTTGATGTTACTGTGGGTCTAACGCCTTTTTCAGCACATGAGACATGGCGGCCAATATATTTGGTGAAGAACCACCGACCCATGAGAAGCTACAGGCATGCTTTCTCACATACCCAAACTGACCGATCCTAGACTTGAAACTAAACGGACAGAGGTACGATGTGTGAGTGATCAGTATAGACGAGCGCCTTAGACTCCTCAGACCCGTGAAATCTAGAAGCAATGTTCTTTTCCCAATGTGTTTGCATTCAAAATAGTACATTCATTCAGGAGCTATATCATCAGTGGCTAAAATATAAATTGTCAAGGTGACAAATTTACAGTGACCTAGTTATTTGTTCAAGCTTCTTTATCTCAACCTCAGCCTCACACTTACCTCATAAAATGCTGGCCCTTACAAGATTCTTGTATTCAAGCAAACAAAACATATTATCCTTAAAATAGATATTTTAAACATTGTATATTTCATATGCAACATAACAATGTTCACTAAACATTATAAACACCACGAATATAAGGCACTGTAAGATCTGATTGTACCCATAAAAACGTGGCAACTTTGTTGTACACGATTCATGTTCCTGGAGTCTGATCAGTATATATCTTATTTTTAAACGATGATCAGCTGTCATTTTATTCTTCATATTCAGAATAGTTTGGACTTATGACCATATACTGAAACAATCATGGAAAAGGTTTTGCTAATGTATGAAGGAACTAAAGGTGCGGGTACACGAAGAACAAAGTCAGTAACTGTATGGGGCACTTGAGGTACATAACTTAATTATGTAGGCGCCCATAGGTTAACATGCAGGAGCCTCTTGGGGGACAAGGGGAAATCCAGTGTTAAAAGGGTCTATATGTTTAACATGGGAATGGTATTAAAGGGACAAAACTGTTACAGGGGCAAAAATGTTCATGAGGACAAAAGTTTTTATAGGGAGAAACGGGAATGGTAATGTTAAAATGGTGAAGAAAAAAAATGGTCGAAGGTTCATGGGTATAAATAGGAATGATAATGCTAAAATTGTGAAAGAAAAAAGGGTGTATATTATATGGGATAAAAGATGATGTAATGTTATAATTTTTATATACAATCCAAAAACAACACATATAGTATCCAGCAGGAGCTTTTAGATTACTATCCAAACACACTCCTACAATCCGAACACAACCTTTCACAATCCAAAAACACCCTTATCATCCATTGAAAAGGTTATAAAGTCTGATACACATGCTTTCACACACATATACACAAATATACTATTACACAAGAAGTAGGTAGGATGTAAAAGAAGGGTGATGAAATAGACACACACAAACATACAAACATACTATCACACACAAGGAAGGATAGGATGTGCATATAGACACACTACTATACCATAAAATATAAACATACAAACACATGAGAAAGGATCAAAGGGGGTTTAAATTTAAGGTGTCCACAACAAAGACATATACAAACACATACTTACACAAAACATACAGCACACACAAATAAGATTATACTCTCTCATTTATAGAGATCTGTGTTGCTCTGAAAAGGACCGTTGAAGTTATTAACCATATATAACATACATGATACATTCACATAGACTACGTAGTCCGTTAAAAGGCATGTACGAATCAGGCGTAGAAGATTCCACTGTGGCATACATAGTCTACATGTTGACCAGGTCATGTGCATAGGTGAAACAATGGAACAGTGCAGTTGTATATAGAGCCTAACACCGGATAGAAACAGATTGACATGTTCCACCAATCAAGACTACCATTACAAAATCAGAGCAGGGGTCTCTCTTCCAATCATTTGAGTGCGGACGCGTGCCGTCATATTCAATATGTTCGGTTTATGACTTTGTAATGACAGAATTGGCCATAGGTTATTTTCTACACTTTTCGATACTGAAGCTAACCAGCACGTTTTGCTCCAGCTACGTTCGCTAAAATCGAACAACGAGAATCGATATACGCTTGGTACCAAACTCACTCTTCAGATCTGTTTGACCTTAAAGAAGAAATGTCAAAGTATTGCCAAATTGATGTGGACATTTTATGTCGATGATGTGGAAAAGTTAGACAATTATTTTTGGATCAGGGAGAAATTGATCCTTTGACGGAAACTTCTATCATCGTTAAAGCGAATGGATTAGTGTACCGAAAGATGTCCATACCTGAGAACCAACCAGCTATCATATCGCCTCAATCTTACCACTCACTTAGCCGTCAATATTCCACCAAAGCTTTGCGCTGGCTGCATTACTTATATGAAAGTGAAGACAAATGGATCCAAAATGGTACAGAAAAGAAAACTGGAATTCTTTCTGTGGATGGTTGAGATTTAGAAAACCCCCAGATCGTCTATGAATTCCACGGATGCCTCACCCGAAAAGCCCATTCTCAATGTTCACCTTAGAAGACTTGTACCAGGAAACATAACAACGATGCCTGAGGGTAGAAAGATACGGATACAGAGTGACAATAATGTGGAAGCACAATTACAATCGACTTTTCTTAACCGATCCAGAATTTAGACGCATTGTCGAATGTTGCCGAACCTTTGAATTCATGCGACAGTTTGTTTTGGAGGGCGAACCAATGCATTAAGTTTGCTGTACGACATAGAGAGGAAACGAATGCAAATACATCGATGTGTGTTCTTTGTATCCTTGAGTGTACAAATATGCTGATGTTTCTATTATGACGTACGAGTGCTAAATCACGTAATCAAGACCAACCTTGATGCCACAAGGATGAAGAATGTGCATTGAGAGGAACGTGGGTGAGTGTCGAATTGTTTCATTCTCTGGATCTTGGATACCATCTGCTAAAAGTATACGAAAGTCGGCACTTTCCTGACACAGAACAATATCAAAAGATCAACGACCCATACAGTCATACAGTGATTGGGGGGGGGGGCTATGTCAACAAATTTCTCAGACTCAAACAAGAAGCTAGTGGCTTTGCATCTTCGTGTCAGACTCCATTTGACAAAGAGTCATTCATTGAACGGTACCGATCCTTAGAAGGCATCACCTTAGAACACGTGGAAAAGAACGAACTGCGACAATCGTTTGCTAAAGTCTTGTTATATTGCTTGTGGGGAGAATTCGCACGGCATCCGATATTACCCACGACGAAATACTCGCCAGATAAAAATTGCTACTTTCAATTGGTGGATGAAAAAGTAAAATTTTCATCATGGTGCATTATGAAGAACCTACAGAATGTGCGCCTCACGACGAGTTTGGAAATGTCATCATGGCAGCGTACGAGGCAGCCAATATCCGTTTAAACTTGTATTCCGTCTTAGATCTTTTAGGAGATCGAGTCCTTACTTTGACATCGACAGTTGTATTTATATCCATCGCCTTCATAGTCATTAACCTCAGATCAAAGGTGCAAGAATGGACGAACAACCAGAAGATATTATTGTTAGTTTGTCAGTTTTGCTAGAGTCGGTCCTAAAAATTACGGATCCTAATATAAAGACCGACAGGGAGAAACTCATACCAGATGCAGAGCCAAAGGACTGGCACACAACTATCGATAGAATCAAGTGGTCAAATTTTACGTCTTGATAGAAGTTTTATGGTCTGGGCAAGAGCAGGATTTCCGCTTGAAAACATTAGATCCACATAAAAGTGTACGTTTAAAAAGCCACCAAATCGACAGTCGCACTTTAGATAAATTGTGCACCAGAAACGAGTGCCACTCCCAGTACACAAAACTTTACCGTACGGCACGCTGAACTTTACTAAAGAAAGGCGAAAGTTCCAAGACAAACACTTCATTGCGAACACAAACCTAGAAAGATCATGAATAATAAGACACATTCAGCGAACGAGCGAACCACTATGAACTCCAAGTTATGGCATCAGTCGCGGGAAAAAAATGCACAAGTCCGATGACATTTGTTAGCAGCCAGTTTCAAAGAAGTATTACCATGGTTTACTTTGACAGCACATCAATTACCTCAAGGGATCATTCACATAACCCATCAAACCATAAGCTTTTTAAAACAACATAAAGTAGCGTTGTCACAATTGGCAGCTCCAAAAATCGATACTCAAACAAAACGAAAATCATTTTGGAACCTAGTGATAGTTGCTATTCAGGTGTCATTATTAATTCCCTTTTAAAATGGAATCCTAATGTTGAAGCTGAAAGAATGATAAAAGCTAAATCCCCCAAAAGACGGCAACAGAACCAAACGAAACGTGTTGATGCCTCATGTTCAGCTTTAAAACAGGTTTTGAAACAAAGAAATCGCCGCCCTCTGCGATGGCAAACAGACGAATGCATAAAATATCTGAACAAAGCTTTGCAAAACAGAATTGATAAAAGACACATTCATATTTTCACCAATAGAAAATCCTGAAACGAAAGCCAGTGTCGTGGAACGTTTTCAAAACAAACTTTGAAAGAACGAGTTTAGACATAGTTTACACAAAAACACAGTTTCAAATACGTCGACCTTTTACAACGTTTCGTCAATGCTTACAAATCAATCCCACCATCGTAGCATCGGATGTGCACACGAAGAAGCGACTTCTGAAAATGAAGTGATGGTGTTAGATCGATTGTTTTGAACGTCACCTACCACCCCAAGAAAACAAATTGGAGTTAAAGATGGGAGGTTGGATACGCATTAGAAAATCTAAACACGCATTTAACAAAGGTCATTTACATCATTGAACAACTGAATCGTTTCTTGCCACTGGACAAGTGGACGTGGTACACCTGCTAGTTAATTGGAAAACATCAAAGGAAAAGTGTTGAAAGGAACATTTTACTTGCTTGAGTTGCGACCAAAAATGAAAGCCAGTGTGTACAATATCAAAAGTATTCTCGCTCAAAAAACACATAAATCAGGCACGTGTCTACTCAAAGAAGTCAAAGTGCTTTGGAAAGGATATCTATCTAGTTTTCATTCTCGGATTGCTGCTTCATAAGTCATCGGCTATAAAAAGAAGTAACCACGCCGTTAAACACAACAGCCACCTCTCATTCTCAGAATTCCTCTCTTCAAAACTACAAAAACAACCTCTGTGGGTGTGGTGTCGAGGACGTGTTCCTGAAAACTCAAATCGTCTTTTTCTGACAAAACTTTATGTTGTATTGTGACATCGGGCCACTCATTGCCAATTTGAATTTGCAACAAGGAGTCAAACAACTGTAGACAATTTTACTCAGCAGTTGTGTTGGTTATCTTCTTCCACGTTAATTTTTGAAATTTGCTAAGGGCTGTAAGAGCAACGGTAGCCCTGCAGCCAACGTCAGTCACCTACCATCCAGTCACAACAGGAGTAACCCTCTTTTGGAAAATTTGTAAAATCATTCTCTTTTGACATCGAGTTATTCCTCGGACACCATAACCATCGAACTATGAATAACCACTTATATTTAACTTTATCAAGTGACGGTTTAAACCATCAATCAAAAGCAATTCGAGTTCAAGACTTCAACCTGTCGAAGATAGAAGTCATTTCATATGGCCAAACGTTGTGAATCCGACCTTTTGAACCAAACTTTGCTCAGAAAAAGTACCTGAGATCTTATTCGACACTGTTTGATGCCACAGGACCGTTAGGTACCTGTTTTGCTCTTCACTTGCCTGAAAGAATTACACGTCTAACCAGAGAACATAGTTATGGATGTCAAATCGATCATTAGTCAGAAACCAAAGTACAAAATGTATGATGATGAGTCAAGAAAAAAGGTGGAAGAAATGACATCTATCTCCACAAGCGACACCTAAGGAGGAGATGTCCTCTTTATAAACAGCTAGGATCCTTATGATAGAGGTCATCAGTGAAGAGGCAGAGAAGACAAAGAGGGCGTGGGAAGAGAAGAGGAAGGAAAGGAACGCCATAAGAGAGAAAATGGGACTTCCCTCTTCTCAATGCCAACTAGATGAAGATCCAGGAAAAATTCAGATGACTAGGTCGTCCAGATTGGATGCCAGAAGAAGATGAAGACTAGGGATGGAAACTTACAAGCCAAGTTTTTGACTCGAGCCCTCCACCAAGATAAGTGAATGAAACGATGTGCTGTGTGCTGCGCCCGACCCGGGAGGTGCAGTGGTCATTAAGGGAGCCAGGGAACAGAAACATCCAACGGCCCTTTTCAGGGCCACCGAGATTACTAAATATGAAAGATACTAATCTTATTTGTCAAACAACTTTGTGTACGTTTTGTATATGTCTGTTTTGGACCACTAAAACTTAAAATCCCCTTTTACCCTAATCTTTTGATAGTGTGTGTTTTTGTGTAAGGGTATGTCTATAAAAACTCCCTTTCCTATTGTGTGATAGTATGTTTTTTGTTTGTATGAAAGCGTGTGTCTATTTCATCCCCTTTCTTTACATCCTACCTTCCTTTTGTGATATTGTATGTTTGTGTGTATCTGTGTGAAAGTGTATCAACACTTCCTACCCTATTCGTTGGATGATAGGGGTGTGTGTTTGGATTGTAGGGTGTGTGTTTGGATAGTAATCAAAAAGCGTCTGCTGGATTGTATACGGGGTGTATGTTTGGATAGTAATAAAAATCTTGTTGACGATAGTATACGCGGTGGTGCTTATATTGTAGAAAAAATTGTTACATTTTACGTTGTCTCCATATAAAGTAGACCCTTTTTTCATTAACCATTTGAGCGTTGCTTTTCCTATATGTACCCATAAACCGTCGACTATTTATTCATTCACCATTTGAACATTACCATTCGCATTTGTCCGTACAAACGCTTTTGCCCCTATAAACAGTTTTGATCTTATAATACTATTCCCATGTTAAACATAGCGACCCATTTAACAAAAGATTTCTCCTTCTCCCCCAAGGTTTGTCCGCATGTTAACCCACGAGCGTCTATATTATTATGATATGTCCCCAAATAGCCCATACAACTACTAAAGTCACTGATTTTGCAGTTACCCCATAATGGGTTTGAAATGTAGGACCATTAAGAAAGATTAAAACTGAAAATAGAAGATTTCAAATTAATATGATTTTAACTTTGAGTACGAAGGAAGGGGGATGTATGGTTATGCAACGACACTGCTTACTACTTCTACAGCCTAACTATGCAAACGATCCATTAAAATATTTGGGACTTAATGACCATGGAGAAAAAACATGCATTAAAAACGTGATCAAGATTTCGAGATTACACAAACCTTGTGTAGGCAAAGAAGTCTGGGGTTCATGGAGATAAAAGAGCAATGCGTTCTGATCCTACAGTCCAAACATTTAAAACTATGGCACGTGTGATCATACCAAAATAAACTTAAATAAAAAATTTAAACATATTCTTCGCTGCAAAAGGAATTAATGCCTGCTTCTCCAAGAAGCTATAGCAGGCTAGACATATATCACAAAGACTTGTTCAATATACATTAAATATTTTAACTGAAACAAGTAAAACTTGACGAATCAATCAATTAGTCAATGTATGTATGTATGTATGTATGTATGTATGTATGTATGTATGTATGCATGCATGCATGCATGCATGCATGCATGTATGTATGTATGCAGCTGCCTGCCTGTCAATCTATTGTAATATTGACATAAATCATCATTTTCCATCAATGAAGTATTGTTCAGTCTTGTCTTTAAAACTCAATGTGAAATTAGAGGAAACTTCACTTGACATATTTTAACTAATAAGGAAATGGAAATGATGGTCGACAGAACTATCTTTGCCAACCATCGATATACAAATCAGAAAGCAGAACAATTATTCGCATTGCAGCACATCACATGATGCAGTCTCCAGTTCCCATTGGCTAACAACGGGAATTTATTTTAGGACATTAAGCATTTTCTCATTGGCATCGGGATTCTACACCGGTCATAACACCTGTACTAGAGGGCGTGTTGTCTAATAGGTGCTGTGCCAAAGGCCAGTCCAAACGCTTGTATTACAGTCCGTGTTGTACAGTAGGCACTGTGCCTAAGGCATCCAAAACCCATATTACTGAAAAGTCTCTACACAAATAGGTAGACATGACAATGTCAATCGTTTTATTAAAGAAGTGCCAAGGACCTACAAGGACCTTAATCCAGCCCTGCGTGTAATAGCTGGACCTGTTTCCACCTAAAATAATTTAAATAGAATACAAACTTATTTAATTTTCCTATCAGCCAAATGAAGGCCAATAAATCGGAGCATTTCTTTCAAAGCGTTTTCTTCAAACCTAGCATAAAAAGGCAAAATTTAGAAACAAGCCATCAGTTGTTGGACCTATCGTATGCAGCATAATACTTTTGTTTTGGGAATCCGGAAAGACTGTGTACTTAGAAAAGAATTAATTACAAGGTCGACATGCTAGTGTGTTTGCTTCACACGTTTGTAGCATCATTCTTTGGTGATGTGTGTGTGGTTGAGATGGTATTGGGGTTGTTGTGTGTATGCAAGGCGATTGGTGCAGTTTACCCGCGGACCTTAGTTCGAATCAATGTTGAGAACGAATTGAAACTTCTGTAACATGTATCCACACACACACACACACACACACGTGTGTGTGTGTGTGTGTGTGTGTGTGTGTGTGTGTGTGTGTGTGTGCAATAAATGATTTTGCCTAAACGTACTTAGTTAATTCATTGAACGTTTGGAAATATACGGCGTGCTCAAATGAACGATCTTGAACTATTTTCCAAGAACCCCGTACAAATTCTAATCGAATGCTAAGCACGTTCGATTAAGTGATCTTAAATTTTGTTTAAGACCAATGAGAAACAGAAAATCTAAGTACAAAGTTGCAATATCATTTTGTCTTACAAACTGTAAATTTTTTATTAGTACACAACAAACAGTTTTGGTCCCTATTTCTTACTTATATAATTAAATTTCTTTTTTTACAGTTATGAGCAACAATTACTGGTAGTGTAACGAAAGACGACATTATTGTTACAGCATAATTCAATTACGTCAGTCAACGGATCTGGTGGAATCTCAATCATACAAGGTAACTGTCAAGTTCTGCAGGTTCCGGTTCGTCAATCGAGTGTGCCATAATGTGAGGGAAGGCAACATAATCTTTGACATGGAGGGACGCCTTTAAAAGTAGTGTATGAAGATAAAGTAGTTATATTTCAAAGGAAAAGTCTTATTTCAGTCATTTTATGATACCGTTGAAGTAACCGAAAGACCAATGACAGCAGGAAATTTTCATCAGTGGATGATGTTTACGTTGTGATCAATCTTCTCGACATTGTACTTTATACGGTCCATCGTGATCAGGTCCAACATGGCACGCCTCGAGAGTGCTGTGTTATTTATTATTTGGAAATAACTTCTAGGACTTCCTAACATTTATATTGTGTCAGAAAAAAGGAAACTCAACGAGCAGAACGACTATAAATATACCGCTCCTTCGAGCTTCATCTATAATGAATGAGATTTTGACGCATACTGATCCGCATAATCACATATTTTGTGATCAGAGATGTGCTATATATAACACATGTTCGAACTGCAACTATTTTATTACAAATTCTAACTATTTATTAAAAATTTTAATACAAAATCTTGATATATGATTGTCTCATAATACTTTTCATCTGTACAAATACTGATATTAAACTATTCTGGCCCTTTGTGTAAAGAACGAATAATGGGTGAAAATGACATACCTCGACCTAAAAAGGAGTTTTGCTGTCAAATGTTTCATCATATTAAACTATTAGATGGTAGCTTGTAATGAAATTCTGATTGGAAAGCAAAAGGTAATGGCAATTTATGTCAAGAATATGGGATTTTAAAATATTCTTACCCGTGAATCGTAGATGTCGCCATAGGTGACTCCAGCATGCTTCCCAGCAATGAAAGCTGCCAGATTAGCAGTATAGCTGGCTATGATGAAAATGCAAGAGAACGCCCAAAAGTTTTGTAGAACCTTACTTGGCCATGCTTTGGGTGATTTTGTTTTGACCGTATGACCGAACAGGACAGAATACACCATTGTAAGTCCTGATGCTAAGCAATAATTAGTTTTTCTTTTTCTTCCCCATGGATTAAGACCGAAGGGACTATTCCATTCAAATAAAGCCATACCAAGAGCAGCAAACGTGGCGCTGATGAAAATGGCAAACCAGACCTCAATTGAAAATGGCTCCAGAAAGGCAATCATGTTAGTTGCTATTTTTATTTCCGTGTAAAGAACAGAAAATCCAGAGAAAAAGTATGGATCCGTAAAATCAATAACCTTGACCCTGCTTGGTGTGATGCTCATGGCAGCTACAGCCATATGAGCCGTCCCGGCCATCAAGTCTCGTACCATTCCGTTCCATGTTCCGTTAAGTTCTTTCCCATACGTTTTATCTGACACGATGAACAGGGTGTATTCAAAATCAAGATCACTGGCAAGACGGTTCAAAAGGTCTATGGATAACCCTCGACAACATCGAATCTCATAGGGTCTGCTTTCATTGAAAACACCAGCTTCGAAGTCCTTAATCATCTGAACAGTGTCCATTTTATCCGAGTTGTCCTCCAGAAACAAACATGTGGTATCCTGAGCACATCCATCGTAATCAGCATTTGGTGGCTGCTCCATTACAAAAGGTTTGACAGGATTGGTCACAATTCTATATTTCTTCTTGCCACTAATCATGTGCTCTGTTATAGGATCACCAGGCCAAATAATGCCAAAGGGGCTGATATCACTTCCTCTAATGTAACCAATATCCCGCCAATACAAACTCCCCTCCTTCACAAAAGTTTGAATATCGAAGCTTTGGGCATTCAAAGTGCCATCTTGATCAAACTGGATGTGACCGGTAATTCCTGGAACATTTGTGCCTATTATACGTCTGGAAGGGAAATAATCTTCATTAACATAAAACTGTAAGTGCATACATACCTTTTCTATCATACGATTTAGTCTTGGACTTCATTCATCCGTGATACCCAACACCCTTTTCAAGTATAGACACAATTATGTCTGATGGAATGTTTGTTATATTTTCGCAGTATTTGAATTCTTGCAACGAAGATGTTAGACTAGATTGTTTCATAATATACATAAAATCAGACATACACTCGAAATATATTACGACGATGAAATGTGTAAGAATAAAACTGTCCGATGTTCTGATCTTGACATAAAATTTAGTGACTGTAATCTTTCGGTAATAAGTAGTCATTTGTGATTTTAACGTTCTTTTGTTTCTGCTTTAAGTGGAAGGCTTTCTTTGTTTAATTTATTCATTTTAAGAACGGCTTAATTGCAATCCGCTCGCGGATGAAATCCCTCGTTCCAAACTAACAACGTATTTAGAAATATGGATATATCTGTTTGGCAGTTTATATAAATTAATGCCTCACACCGCAAGATCCTCCTATAATTGAAAAATTTAGAATCAGAAACCGATCGTTGACTTTTCAGGGTACGCTTTCTTCCACTAAAAATCTAATTGCATGAATATATTAAGGTCATTTGTGTGTTTAGCGAAGAGCGCAATAATGTGTAATTTATCTGTAAAGCTCTTTACCGTAAATTAATTGCAAATCTGTAGAGGTCATGCGATTGAAGAAAGGTTATGTAGTCACCCATGACTGTCGCTTCTGATATTGAAACGTTCCAGTTGCTTAAGCACGAGGGATACAAAAAGTTTCATACAAAATGTTCGTGTAAATATAGAGAAGAAAGTATCAATTATGGAGCCTTATAATAATTGTATTTTCACCATCTTGATGTAAGATGGACAATTTTGGTCGATATGAGTGCAAGATCCGACTTTTAAAATGGAATGTTTACATCTAGTATATTAAAAGAACGAGGACAGTTTCTGGTATGTTATTATAAATACCTCCAGAAATAAGAGGAAAACCAGTACGTATATTGCTCACCTCAGTGCCGTATTTTAATTGTAACAAATAGTCAAGTGCAATCTTGTTCTGCCCCTTCTTGCCTTTTCGATTTCCGGCTTCATTATATGCTTTTCTAGGCTTCGATAGTAACACCAACAACAGGGTTAAAATGAGGACAGTATCGGCCATAGAAAGAATACTTCGTCCTATTTCATGTACAATTACAATAACGTTTAATGTTTCTATGTAAATACATCCGGGATTGGTTTTGCCAATTTCGCTTATCATCGTCATTAATTCTGCCCTCTCAAATATTTGCTTTTCCCAGATTGATCCTAGATTAGGGTATATTGCTTATGTTAATTTGCACTTTTCAGAAAAATAAAATCTGTCGAATCAATTGTGTCTTATCATTGACATACCTTATCAATATTCATATCGCAATTTGTCATTCATGTACATAACATATCATGCCTCTTAATTCGCAACTAAATTAGATTCGAAACTACACAATCCACGTTCACGTGCAGTGTAATTGTCGGTTTTCAGGCAAATGGTGGGACGATGTAATAAACGTTTGGTGCTGAAGAGTACCACCCGAAGGTTCAACAATGTCACAGTGGATAAAAAATCATTGTTGATGACTGTCTGAGCGATGCAGGCTCTTGCAATTAATAGCGCAGCGGTAACTCTCTCAGCTTACAGATACGTTCGGCAATCGCGAAGTCGAGGAATTGTATATTCGAGGTAACTGGTGTTCTCCTGATTCTCAGATTTACTCCACCTGAAAGACCACTTCTCGCTAACATCATCGGTGTTGATGGTGTGACTTTACTGTACACCCAACTTAAAATAAGCAGACAGTTTACATTTAGAACGTTAGGGTCCGGTGGTCCCAGTTTGAATCACAGGAACCGTATATGATAAAGATTATTGATCAAAATTGTCGGCAGGTGATTTGTCATTTTCTCATTTCAGTTAAAGCTGATTTTGTTCTCTCCCATTACACCATACCTTTGGTACTTTCTAAGCATGATTTGCTAAATTTATTTATTATCACATACAAAAAATTCCAGCTATCTTTTTTTTTTTTAATTCTTGTTACGTATTAGTTGACGTATACGGGGGTCATGTCCCGGTCTACCACCTGAACAGCGTGACATCGTACATCATTAGGGAGTAGTTTACTGGAAGAGACTTACGTAGTCATGTCGATAAACTTACTAAACAGGCTATTTGGACGCTGTCAATGCATCCAATGCATTTGGAGACCTAAACCTTAGTCTAACTTTGTGTAGATAAGACTCGACGTCATGACTGGATCACTAGTGGGCTAATATAGTTAACCATAGCGCTTTATTTGGCATGAAAATGACATGTCACGAAGACTGCTATTGACCGATTTAATTGATCCAATATTAAGACGGCAAAGGTAAAATTTTGCGCTTATCGCTGTTGAAAATCTGAACATGTTGTTCCAACTGGATCACTTACAATCTGAGTTCAAAACTGTTCCAGAGGATACCTAATAATATATGTCAAATAATGGCTATATCACCATACCTTGCACAGAATTGAAAAATAAGGAAAATGGTCTTGACCGAAGTTTATTGGAACATGATTTAATTATTTGAATTAATGTGCTTCATAAAATATCAAGCCGTGAATGATTTGCCTGTGTACGTAAGCTAATCAAACGAATGTTGTATTTTCTTGCTTTCCAGGACACAATGTCGTAAAGACTACTATTGGCCACTTTACTTGATCTAATATTAACATGGCAATCGTAAGAATTATGCTCATCGTTGATGAAAATCTTAAAAGTTTGGTCCAATATTTGCAATAAACTAGATTAAGTAAAATCCTACAGCAAGGGACTCTTCAAGAGGATATCTCACTTTCTCCAGAGGCTCATTAAAGACTTTTCAATTGCCTTATGGTCTGACAGATGTATATTGGAACAAAATGTAATTCAGCATATTGGCTTTTTGGGGCATTTCACTGTTAGGTTATGCCTCAAACATGATTTTACATCTATACGCAGGTAATATACGTCAAAATACTGGCTATATCACCATACTTTGCACAGACATGAAAAATAAGGAAAATGGTCTTGAATGAAGCTGACAAGAAACATGATTAATATATCTGCATTAATGTGCTTCATAAAAAAAAAATACCAGTTCAGACATGTCTTGAGAATGTACGTAAGCTAATCAAACGAACTTATATTTTCGTGCATTCCAGACCACAATATTGGACGGTCGCTGTTCTATAACCTTTTCAAACAACAATGGTATGCAAGTCACGTTTTATTAAAACCTTGACAGAACAAAGTTTGCCTGAGCTGTCTGCTTACGGAGCTTGCCTGGGCTGTCTGCTAACAAAACTTATCTGAGCTGTCTTGCTAACAAAGTTTCCCTGACCTGTTTGCTAACAAATCATGCCTGACCTGTTTGCTAATAAAGCTTGCCTGACCTGTTTGTTAACAAAGCTTCCCTGAATCGTCTGCTACCAAAGGAATATGTCTTAGTATTAATCATGCTAATATCCCCTTGATTCGGCATTGAGTGTAATCTATTGTCTAGCCTATCACAGTGGTTAACTTCTCTGATTAAATCCAAAATCTGAAAGGCTCATAAAAAAGATTAAAATACTGCAGTTTAAGAGACATCTAATACGTTTTATTTCCAGAAGAGTGCATTGGTGAAGTTTTTGCAAATTTATTAAAGTTAATATGGCTAAATTCAACTCGGTTTCATCTATTAACTATATTCTTTGTACTCCGCATCTGTCACAGGGTGACCGGAGTGGAATACAGATTGTATCTAGTGTCTTTTGTATTCCTCATCTGTCACAAGGTGACCTGAGTGGAAGAAATATTGTATCTCGTATTTAGTATCATACAAAAGAGGCATGTACATTGATACTTTGAATCAGTAGTTAATCAATTTCAGCATTTCAGTATTGATATCACGTACAGTGCAAAGTTCGTTAATAGATTTGAAATCGACCTGTTTCATATTGTTATAGATTTAACATTGGTTCGATTTTCGTTCATGCAAACAAAATAACGAGAACACTTTTATATTCATGATAGAAGCATTGATGCACTCATCCATCCAGAGAAGGTAATAATGTATCTAGCATTTTGACATGGCGTATTGTTATATCACATGATGATGGCGAGTGGCAATATTGTTAACTGGAACAGGTGTAATGACCCTGGGAGGGTACATTATCTTTAAATCAAAAGAGGAAATCATGTTCGTTAGCCATGGGTCATTATTGCACTTCGTACGTTGGAGGGGGAGTGCAGTCCTACTGTCTTAAAATGAACGCACGTTTATCATGTGACATTCACCAGCAAAAATATCCAAGAAACATTTCAATAGGAAATTCCAGAAAAACAGGATTTCATAGAAAATTCTCGTAAATAGCTATCACAGTTTACAGAAAATGACCGTTCATGAGGAGATGATTAACAGTGTTTGTAAAGCCATTGATTCTTTGAAATGTCCAGGGTAAGGAACTCTGATAAAGCTGACTGTTAGTAGAATGTAACGCATAATACTTGTACTACTTTTCAAAACCAAACTTTGTTTTTACTATTGACCTGCTGAATCGGTAATGTTTCACTCAATGAAGAAACCGGTGTTCGGTTTTATGGATTATTTTTAAATAGCTGTTGCGTTTTAAAATTTTATTTTCATTCTATACAAACTGACTATTAAAACGTAAATCAATTTTGTGTCACGTTTATGCCAGAAAGCACTGTATTTTTGTACTTTCGTGGAGATGGTGATAAAATATACTTGTTGGTGCCAACTATAGTAAGGTGTCTTTTCGTCTTTTTGCCTTAATTTAAATTCTTTAAAATTTAACCATGTATAGTTTCGAGATGGTGATGAAATACAGATAATTTCACCTTGAATGAGCAGGTTCCTCGTGGTCATAATATCGTTTTTCCTGGTCATTTTATGGTTCTTTGAGGTCATGATATTGTCTCATTTCACATGCTTTATTGTGATAGTGGACTAGTTTTTGCTACAAACGTTACAATGCAAAATACTTGACAAATTACACTTTTCGCAATAATACAAATGTCATTTTGATGTTAACATGTAAATATTTAAATAGAAAGTAATAATATGTGTTAACTATATGCTGTTTTAAAGGAACATAATGAAATAGTTAAATCAATGGTTGAGGGATAAGCAGAAGTGTTATTATAGTACCAAAACCGATGATTTGCTACTTATCAAAGACAGAGGACTACTGGATGCAGTAATTAAAATTTATAGATCAGGTCGGTCACTGGTTACTCCATAAAAAGATTGTTCGAATTTTCAATTTTCTGGAAGAACAAGATTATCTTTTTCCACAAGTTGAGAGTTTCTTGTTTGAGGGAGATTTTACTCTGGATTAGGAGTATTTATCTATTTATTGCGAAATACTGCCGCAGAGCTCTTCTTCTGATGGTTCATAGCGTTTGCGCTAGTGCCAATAATGGAAAATATATGTACTGTCTACTGTATCTTCTAACGTACAAGATAGTTGTATTTTCTAAAACATTAACGTCGACGTCTACAAAACATTAATTAATATACTGACACAATCGTTTGTATACAATACCTAAGCAGGAGAAATATTGGCCGTTGACCTCAAACATACTCTGAATTGTATTTTCATCATGGTTCCTATCATTAGTCACGTGCGTGGAAAGCAAGTGGGAATAATTTATACATTTATTGCTAGTACTTGATTTTGAAATGATTTATCGGTAAAGAAATTGCATGCGTTTGTGTGGCTTGTGCTTTAGGCCAAACTAGCGAATATACATTTGGTGTCGAAGCTAGCATTAAAGAGTATCCGACTTCCATTTTCAGTTCTATAATTAGTGTTAACTGAATGATAGAAATACATCATACTTAATTGTTTGAAGACAGACAAAATCTGGCAAGTCGTGATTAAAATATATATTGTAATCTAAATATTTTCCTTAAGCATCACTCTCCGAAATCATTTCAGCATGTTTGTTACTTGTCAATCGGATCTCGTTTGACATATAGAAGCTAACCATATTGGCTGGTACAAGTTTTTTTTTTAATCATAAAATAATATGTGTCATCACAAAAGATTAATATTGAGTCGATCATAACATACGGGTAATTGCATGTTTACGGTCGACCGGTTTAAGGTCTCTCTTTTGTAGTGCGCGCATATCATATATTATTGTTTGCTGTCTTCTTTAAATAATTTATTTATTGTTTTCATCAAAGACCAACGTTCTTGAGAGACACCAAATATTATGGCGCCTGTGTGAAAAATTCATTCATGACAATTTTGTTCCCAAAATGTAATTATATCGAAAGTCATTGGTTGTTCATTTCAGTGCCTTGAATCCATGGGCTTCATTGCTGTGTGGTAAATTTTGACAAAAATTTCTCCTAAATAAAATCGACGAAGTGGAGTGCATTGCACAGTATATACATTGGCTGAGAAGCGATGTATAATTGACGTCATTGGTGATAAAGACATCCCTAGTCATGGCTTTAAGACAGTGCAGCATAATTCAGCTGCAATTATCATATATGAAACTAAATCGTAATTTAGAGTCCAACATGCCATTTGCGTCAGGGACCTAGTGGCATGAACATCTTTGATGTTAATGTGAAACTTAAATTCCATCATCTAGAAATTTTGCCAGAACAACACTAATAAAGGAACGTCTTTGACTGAATTGAATAGTGGAATGAAGTTTTCGTTTTATCTGATAGGCTCACAGAAACATTGAAGAATATTCATCAAAATAAATGTCAAGCGCAATTTCCAAACTCACTTGCCAAGAGATCACATACATTTCGATTCGACTGGTATGCGAAACGAGATTGCGTGCAAGGCAGCTCATTAGAATAATTAAAGAGTGGTTGAAACCTTAAATATTGTAAACTAGAAAGTCCATCAAGATATTCCTTTTCCAAAAAAAAAACAGATAAGCAATATATTATAACGCCGGCATGTTCTAGATGAAATTACTGGCACTCGATCATAACCATGTTTTTGAAATGTAGATTTAACTGACCTTTGATTTTAAAATGTCATTTTTCTCGATCGACGAAACAACCGAAAGTAATTTATTTAACTGCCACTCGAAATGTAGATTTAATTGACCTTTAATGATTTTGATATGCCACTTTTCTCGTTCGACGAAAAACAAGAAAGTTGTTTATTTAACTACCACTCGGAAGAACTCCAAAACGCAAAATTATTATAGCTAAAATATCGAAATTCTTAGCTGTCATATTACCATTAGGATAATAGCATTAGGCAATGAATGTATCTGTATGCACGAATACACTACTACAACTGTATGGTATTACACAAAGTAACATAGAAAACCAAAAACAACAAGTTTAGTAAAATTCAACAAATATTTTAATTCTCTAAGTGGAAAAAACGAAAACTTAAGAGTAACTTACAGTATTGTGAATTAAATCTCAAATAATTCGAAACGTTCTATCACAAATCCAAAAAGTTTAGTGTTCAGAATAAATTTTATTGGTGTTCCGAATAAAGTCCAATCTTGAATGTGCTTATGTACCAATAATCTTTATGTATCACAATGATATAACACAGAATATCTTTAAATTAATTCACAATAATCCTAAAGTAGTGTTTTAACCAAACAGCCAAACAATCAATGAGCATTTTGTAATTCCAATAAATAATTTAAATGAATGATTCCTCTGAAATTATACATGAACACAACAGTAAACGAGTCCAAACTGATATTAAAAGGAGGATTGAATAAATTTGTTGATCTCAACCTTATATACATCCCTACTTGACCTATGTCGCAATAGCGTTATCTGAAAAACCTTATTCATCTTAATGGAAAATTACCTCCAAAGCTTAACCAAATTCATTTCTAGAACCTTCTAGTGTCATAATCGAGGCTAGATCTTGAACTCAAACCCAAGTAAGCAACCTATTTATAACTTACAAACAAGACAACATGAGAGTAATCAGGTAGAACTCTAAGCTCAATTACAAAGGTCAAGCACACAATACAAATTAAATATACAACATTTTAATGCTGTATTATCTCTTGACCAAATGTTCTAATTGATTTAATATACTTTTTCATTCAGTGATTATTTTAAAAAATGTCTTGAACGACCATATATTTCACTATTTTAATGTATCGGAGTCAGATAATCGAGCAAACGGGAAATAGTTGATGTCCGATATTACGTCTTTGCTTTTTAACTAGATAAAATAAAACTCTGCATACACATAGTCAAGCAGGACAATGCTCTGTAAAACAAGAAAAGGGAAAAAGAAATATAAACATATTATGAATATTTACATAATGAAAAAACCCCAGAAAACCTACTCACTGAATTTTCAGTTTACATCTGAAAATATACTATCCATCAATATTCAGAAAGGAGAAGAAACTATTCGGTGTGAAATAAAAATGAAAGAATGCAAAAATCTCGTCTCTAAAGGCTAGGTGAATATTTTGTATTTTTATATTTCATTAAAGTAGTAAATTTGTTGAATATATTGCCTTAAAACCGGATAATTAAGTTGGGGTTTTAGATAAGGACAAATGATGAAAACTTACCATTTATATATTCAAATGACAGTCATGTTACAAGGAAACTTATATTTGTAAGCGTGAGAAACATTTGGTAATATGATTTAGCTGAAGCTTGACCAATGTAAAGCGTGGTGAAAGATTTCTCAAATACATTCATGTCACTTTATCATTTTTGTAACTATCTGATGAAGACCAATTGCTTTGGACTAAAAACAATTATTATCGTCACCGCCACACCCCTCCCTAAGCTGCCCCTCTCTCCACGCGCTCATCATCCGTGCTAATCATACTTATATAATTCTAGAATTAACCTTTCATTTTTATTATAATTTCAAAGATATTATTGCTGATTTGGAACTCAAATTTGTGAGATCTCTAACACATGAGAGACAGAGAGAGAGAGAGAGAGAGAGAGAGAGAGCTAGTAGTAGTAGCAGTAGTGGCAGTATCGAATTTGCATACATACCTGTGGAGTTGTTCCCCTATTTCCTGATTGGAATCAAGATCTTGTTCAAAACATTGTTTCCTTTTCTTGAAATCGACATATTTCTCAACACCTCGCACCGCCTTAATTAGCAGATTGACACCATCTGTTATAATATCCTCAATGTGCATCACCGATCGTGGCAAAATGGTCAACACGCCAGAAGGAAAAGCCACCAATTCGGAACTGTTGCGAGTATAGCAATTTTCTGTGATAAACCAAGCATGGTTAACAGATGAAATATTTTCTTTCTCCGAGACGAAAAATATCCTTTTGCACAAATCCATGTTTGAATGAATGAACACAAGTTTTGGAGATCCAGCTAAAAGAGTGAGTGTGACGTTATATAAATTTTCTGTGGTAATGTTTACTGCAATAATCTCAACTTGTAGGTTCCATTTGGAATCTTTGGAAGTCTTCATCATTTCAGAGTAAAGTCCATCGAATAACAGGTCTTCCTCTAAAAGAAGCACAACGTTAAACCAGAAATTTGCCTGGAAGAACTGGATGTACGCTCTCGCATGGTCGGCTTTGGAGGGTTGCAGCCGCAAGTAAAAGGGATTGTGAACCTATAATAATAATAATAATAATAATAATAATAATAACTTACTACCTATACTTTGCAAACGGAGGTCCGTTTAATCAGGATATATTGGATAATTATAATAGTAATGACAGAAAAAGCTGCCATGGTAGTGTCATAAATAGTTGTCATGCTAGTGTTATCAGAATATTTCTTTCTTTTTGCCTTCTCTGCTCTGGGAACATAATAATAATAATAATAATAATAATAATAATAATAATAATAATAATAATATGACGTCAACTTCGGAGAAGAGCACGTGATCATGAAGAGCGTGACTGTTTCCTGTGCTATCGGAAGAATTAAAGTTTGCTCAGCCATCTTTCATCATTAGTAATAAACTCGTGATATGTTGATACCAACACAACATGGACATATAGTTGACATATTTAAGAGTTTAATGTTATTCTTTTTTTCTGAGTTGATCGTGGTATAAGCTGTCAGTTTCCGAATCACACAGCAAATAACGCCCGAGCCGGCAACTGACAGTTTATACCACGATAAACTCAGAAAAACAACCATAAACTCTTATAATTGCAATTATTTATAATTTAATTTATTTGTTATTGCTATTTTGTTTTTTAAACATATTTCCTATCAGTTTTAGAGCCTATTCAAGCGTATGAATTCTTGTTGAGGCGTTTGCTTCGTAGCTGTTTATAGAACAGGTAATTCTCCATCTGCAACGTAATAGCTACGTCAATATCAAACAAAAAATTCTACCAATGGTAGGCGATCTAAGGTTTTGAACATTCCGCAGCATGGTTTTAAGCTTGTCTAAATTGGCGTATGTTTTCTGAGTAGAAGTTCAATATTCAAAGCAAAGAATGTTTTGTTTTGTTTGACATACGAATGACTCTTGGATTTGATGCTATCATGAGTTTATTGTGACTTGTGAATCGTTATTGTCTAGACGCGTGAGTAACCCATTTTCGCGTCTTTAAATCTATTTTCGTGTTGATTAACAGTTTAGGTTACCTACATGGGCTACTTGCAAATGAAATTAAGACTATCGGTAAATGGTTATAGTGATGGGGTTCCAATAGTCAAACAGTGGAAGACATCGACACTTACAGTTACGATGGGGTGGATGGGGTGTAGCGATCTCCCACCCACACCACATTGGTAACTATCAAGGTTGGTGTATTACATTGTATGACTGTGAATCCAATTGTTATAATGTCTCTTAACCCACCCACCCCATCCCTATCTCCATTTACCTATAGCTTTAAATTCACTTGTAACGAGCTGCAGTGAAAGTGATGTAGCCCCAATGTTTTTGGCAGATTTTGAGTTTACCAGCTTTTCTTTTTCAAATTTAGTCAAATAAAGAATTATTTATATTCAGAAAAACAGTCAAGATGTTCTATTTGATTCTGTCAAATTAATTTATTCAGTTTTCTCAATAAAATATAAGCCCACCGTTTTTATTTGTTTTAAAGGCGTGCAGTGTGTATGCCTTCCAGTTCAGTGTTTACGTTAGTTACTTTGAACGTGATTCTATTTATAGAAGTTAGTATCAAGTAGTTCTCCATACAGTTTATACAGAAATAATCGCAATTGGGCCTGATCACATGATTATGTTCTGACCAATGGAAATATTTCCTTCATTTATCAACTGATGAAACTGCAATTATTTTATGGTGTTTTTCAGCTGTTTGTTTAAAATACGTTTTTAAAAAATGTTTATGTAGATCTACCTTGTTGTTATAAAATGCAAATGATTCAGGTTGTTTGTCGGCTTTCATGTAACGTGGTTTTCTTCTTTTTAAATTGTCTCCCTGTATGAAGGGCTTGACTACATTGAAATACTAGGAAGTTATTTTGTATCTGCACCTTTACAAATTTGTCTGTGCATATTGCATCCTCATATTCGATGGCAATCGAATGATTATAATGATGTAGCAATAGATATCGCAGGGTCATATACTCGAGTATTTTATATAATAGTTATGTTTAAATTATGTAGAATGAGATACTTTTTTACTCATTTTATGTAATATTCGTTACCAGCTGAAATAAAGACAACAGTAGCATTTATTGTGTTATTCTTGCTTTGCACACATTTAGTAATTTAGTCCACCATGAACCAGGAGTACCTGTTTAAGTTGTTTTATTAAAAAGGGCAATTAGGCTACCCTGATTACTGTTCATGCTGCTTTGTTCTAATCATAGGGCAAGTAATAAGTAACTTTCTTATTGGTTAGTTTAAATAAAATGTTAGCATGTCGTATGAGGAGTATGTTAGTGATAAACATCAGTCGTTCTAATAAATTCTTTCTAAAGTGTGCTGGTGGCAGGACGGCAGTGAAATTAGTAGTTTTATTTTCTGTACTTCTTATTCTGTCAATGTTAATGTTTTCTTTGTAAAATGTACTTTTTTATCATCTTATATTATTTTTAAAATTCAGCTATAGGCTGTTTGGGATGAAACGTTTGATCACTTTAAATAGATGCTCGTGATTTTTTTGGGTAATGCTGATCACTGCAGGGTAGAAACTTGTGGAGATGTTTCCTAAAGGAATAAGATAGAACATCTTTTAGATCTTGTTTAATTGAATCTACGTGCAAGAGTGGTCGCGTGGAAAATGACTTTGTTTTTGTTTATATAGTTGATAACCCTTTCAATATTCCTGCCTCTAAGTTTCAAGGGCGCTTGTATATCAAATGTATTTAGATCTACGGTAATTATTATTTATAATTTTTTTTTTTTTTTCATTCCCGAAGAAAAATGTGACATTTGTCTCATATGATACGGTACCTAAATTTATTTTATTTTATGCGTGTTTCATATATCAGTTTTCTGTGTACTCTGTATATTTCGCTCTAAAATGTTGTTAAGCCTTGAGCGCACTTAATAGATTAACCGTCTGCCTGCTCTTATACTGACCTACCATTCTGTCCTTGTGCCTGTCTGTCTGTCTGCTGTCGCTGTTTTGCTCTACCACACTGATTGATTTTATACCTGTAATTTGAACCCTTGCGTTTAGATTTATTTGGCTCTCTATATTTTTATATGGATAATTAATAGATATAAGAGCTATTAAGTCATTCTTATTGAATGTACTGTCAAAAATAAGTAATGCGCCGATAATGGTTGTATTATGTATATTTGTATTAAATGTATCTTATTTATATTTGTAGGATAGAAAGCAGGAGAAATAAAGCAAAATGTCATTATTTATTTTATAAGATGGCAAAACCTCATGCACAATAAACTCATTTTTAAAAAAAAACAACAAATACTGGATTTGTTTTCCTGCTCCGTGAGAGGGGAAATGTCCTGTAACGTAAATAAAGCGGATATTTGCAAATACCAGTCGATTCAAGTTAAATCCTTTGTAAACCTATATCAGTGATGGCAAGTTTCATTTTCTTTGTGCTGTTTACAGACACGATGACTACCATTTCCACCAATTGTATTTATAGGTTACTGCATTTCTATACTAAAATACGAACGAGTTGTTAAATCCTTTGTAAACTTATATCAGTGATGACAAGATTCATTTTCTTTGTGCTGTTTACGGACACGATGACTACCACATCCACTAACTGTATTCATAGGTTACTGCATTTTTATGCTAAAATATGAGCGAGTTTTCTGAGTATAGTGCATGGCCTTGGGAGTGCAGTATTAGTCGCAAAAAAACGAGTTTATATTGTCTGTTACGTGTAGGCTCGTACAAAAGTAACAAGAGAAAAGAGTGACGTCAACAAGCTTTGTAAATTTAACAAAATAATTTATTTCCCTAGAAAACAAGGTAAAAATATGAATAAGGACTTACAGTTTGTGAATCTAATCCAAAAACTAATCCTAGAATTCAAAAATATAAGCCCTATTACTAAAAAGTTCTAAATGAATCAAAGTTCGAATCCCGATGAAGTTCCAATATGGAAGGCAATGACGTCAGATGAGATCGTTGTACTGATGTCAACAGTTCCTCGTTGAATCACAATTTATAATGTTCCAGTTTAGAATTCCAGAATAAATTTCCACTAAATATCTTTGTCCAAGAATTTTTATAAAGAAGAGCACTTGTATGTTTTCCAGAGAATATAAATTATTAAATCCAAAAAATAGATGAAGTCTAAATCAAGCTGGCATCAACATAAAAAGCACCTTGAGCTCAAAAGGTGTAGAATACGTCTGACTATAATTCACTGAGATACGAGTATTAAACCCAACTAAAACGTCATTTCAAACCCGCGTGATGGGTCACGTGATCACTCACTACAAGTCAATTTGCACGTAGGCTAGAATAGCCCTATCTAAGAATCAGATTCCCACGCTGAAAATGAATTTTAAAATAAAACTGTTTACAACAGAGCTAACACGTGGGCTGAACATGACCTTGGTAATAACCAATCATTTTCACTTAGTGTTTACAAAATCGGAACCAAGGTCAAGAACTAGGTCAGCTAAAAATATAATGTAGCAATAATTTTGCGTTCTAATCAGGGTAAAAGAACTGAACTTAATTTTTCTAGAAAAATGTCAAATCCAGTGAATAAAGTTATTACAATAACATGTAATGAAATAAAAATAAAATAAATGAGAATTTAAAACTAACACACAATTAATTTAATTACATATACGTAACATGTCCCATACAAACGCTCGTCTTGGTTTCCTACCTAAGACTTAATAATAAAAGAATACACCACAAGAAACAAAGTAATTAAATTTATGCTGTATTCCAAAATATATATGCAACCGTAGATTCATCAATACGCAGTAGCAATATTAATGCGTTCATAGTATTGCCCAGCGACCTTTGAACTTCGTCGCGAGCTCGACATTAGTTCTAAAAATTCTTGTTTTGATCGACTTTAAATTGAAATTTAGATTCATATTGTGAATCAATGCGCATTGAAACAACTTTTCCAGTTGGTCTGGAATGGATGGATTTTGTATTTCTGTTGATCCCACTCAAGTTTGTTTTTCTGCTTGTGATGGACTGGATTTCTTCTATAGCTGAGTCAATTCAGTAAGATTTACATGTGTTCTGAGCAGTGGACTGTCATTTAATCAACCGCACCTGTTTCTGTTCTCTCACTGAATTTTTGAATTCATAATGGGCGTAACACATGAAATATATTAATTCAAATTGTCAAAACGACGCTATGGAATATCACATTCATTTCGTTTTGAGTGCACTAAGGAGAATGTGATTTCTGTTGTAAATGTAGTGGAAATTACAGTACAATTCTGCGGTGTGTATCAAGTTTTGGAACCCATGACATGGGAGATGGCATTTGGATTTGTAGAACTAACTAAGAAAGAACATTCTGAGGAAATTCAAGATGCAAAAATGTAAGTATATTTAAAACATTCTTCATACCAGCAAAAGAAGATACATGTTTATGCCCTGGCACTTGCATGCTCTCTGTTTGAGGAACCCCAGCTATGTACTAGTTCTATGTAAGATACCTCCGCTCAGGCCCGGCCCTAGGGCAAGGCGAACGAGGCAACCGCCTTGGGCCCCGCGCTTCTCCGCAATGCAATTTTCTTGCTTGGGGCCCAGCGCTCATCGCTTGCTGCCTTGGGCCCTGCACATCCTAGGGCCGGGCCTGCCTTCGCTGATATTGTGTTTTTTATACCGCCTCCTTACTGCCTAAATAACAGCGCTGTGTAGCATGTTCCGAAGTCGACTAACATCAGTACGAGAAGTCAAATTTTCAGGAATATCGCACACACCTCGCAGCCATATCGCTTTTGTATAAATTAAAGTTATGTCGATTTAATCGGACTTTAATTACTCTGATGCCTTTTTTCTAACAAATTCAAATTCTCACAAAGCAAATGGGCGTATTTTAAGTGCCTTTAACATACGTTTCAGGTGGCTGGAAGGCGAATGTAGGCCGGGAATGCGTCTTAAATTGTAGCACTAAGCTGAGTGCATGACCTGTATGCCTTCTATTACTAGCCTACATCCAAAACATTGCATCAAAAAACTTAAACGGGTGAGTTGCAAAGCAGTTACTGTGTGACAGCTAGTAGAAATAAGACCTCTTCGCCTTCTTGACTCTGAGGCTCTTGGTTTTCTACCAAAAGCTTCAGTTTCATTATTTTCTCGAATTTAGTATTTTGACTGACTTGTAAAAAATGGTACGTGTCTGATACATGTGCGATAGCCCTTGGCCTCAGTATGCCTTTCTATGCTATTATAATTGACCCTAGAGAGCATTGGACATAGTCTGAACCATTCTTTTTGCGACAAGTTACGAACTTTTCTCTTAAATAACTGTTTAAATGAGAGAATTATATTTTCCATACTGCGTCCCTCACGTTTGTTGTGGACATTGTGAATATCATATTTATTCGTTTGCTTGTTTGAAAGTTTCATTTGTGACTCAGTGAACTCGTCCAAATCGTTACCTTTATCGTCTCCACTTTCAAATGGACGAAACAGCTTGTTTAGTTATTCACAAACAAATCTAATCAACCAAAAGCTAAAGCGTCTGCTACATGCATGAGTGTACATTGTTTACAATCAAAGTAGCTCCTAATACACAATACTATTTTTAGACCCACGTGTCGTACAATATGAAACTGAGCAGTATAGAAAAATACGATTTTGCCAATGTAAAGTTAACAAGAAAAAAAATGAGCATACAATAATAAATGGTAAATTTTATTGACATTCAAGCACCTGGAACTCCCGCCAAAATATAGGATATTGGTTGTACTTGTGGACCGTGTATGAATTTGTCATAAAATTTCAATACGTTATTCCATTTATTTGCATTAGGTTATTCCATTTATTTGCATTAGGTTGACAATTACATCTTCACGGTAAAAGTTTAACTAAAATCAGTGTTATATTTAGAGTATGACACTGTAAATAACCTTAAGTTTACGATTAGCGTGGTTTCAAAATGGAGTAAAAAAAATACACATACACACAAAGCAAAACGAATTTGCAGTTGATCTTGCACAGTGAAAATGAAGAGAGAGGTCACCGGTCACTTATAATTTTATTCATGGCATAGGGAGTTAAAATCCTTTTTGAAATTGTTAAGTGCTCACAAGAGAGTCACGACAGCTCAGTTGGTAGAAAGTGTGACTCATAATCCAAGGGTCGCGCATTCGATACCCACTAGGGTATCCCCGGGAGGCTGCCTCAGTGTGTCCTGGGAAACGCAGTTAGCTCCCATTTCCCTCGGCATGACATCACCAACGTTTGTTGAAGGTGCCGATAAAAAAAAATAAAAAAAAAACTAAAAGTGCTCACACAGCCAGGGTTTATTTTAATTTCCCATGAGAGAAGTTGCCGCAAACCTCAAATGTGGAATTTAGCCCTGAGCGGTATGCAAGTCAATGGAAGATTTATACAGTGATGACTTACAGTACACACTGACAGTTTCAAAGGTAGACGGACTTAATCAATTAAAATGAAGCCCCTTATTCAGGATCATTATGTAACTGAACATTTGCAACACGTCTTTTATTCTTCGCCTCTCAAGTCTAGGTCCACAATATGTATTTAAAGTCATTTTTAACATCGTCTATTTCACCCACGGTTTCTTTTTAAAGATGTCCACGTTGTCCTATCAAAATGTGGCCAATCTGTTCTTCGAGTACTATTGTGTGACGGAATCTTGAGAATATCCAAATCTTTCACTATCCTCTCATTTGAAATCAACCGTTTTCTTGTATTCATCTCCCTTATGTTAGGGGTTCTTTCTTGATTCAGCGAAAGCCTTCCTGTCATCGTTATGCTTTATGATGGTACACACGCGTTGTGGAATAACCGTTCTCTGCCACATTGAAGGTTCTTTATTACTGTATGATAGAATCTTCTGAATTATAGAATTGTTTGACTTTCTTCTCTTTTTAATTCAATTGTTTATATAATCAGATCTCGATCTTATATCCAGTAGGACACAGATTTGCCACGCTGCCTCCTACCTCATACGTAGAGGATTACTACGAACTAAATAAGCATGGCATAAGTAAGTATAGTAACATGCACAATGGAGTACGAGTTTATTTCACCTCCAACATTTGCACGAGTCTGTATGAGGTACATGGCAGCACGGAATTAAGAAGCGCAAATCGAGTGTATGTGACACGGACAGACTACCTTCTACCCTTTTCTGACGGTCCCATAATCATTTGATTATAATATTTACGTTTTGACAGTACCCGAATTTGTCATCAGATCTGTGCAGATTTAACACCGCTGTACAATACCATCTTCTGGTTGGTCAAAAGCGTTGACTCCCTTCTGCTTTAAACCGGCGATTACTATGGGTTCCTTTCTATGCTTGTATCTGGGTTTATACTTGTCCAGAAGATCGAAAACTTATTCGCTGCTCCCCCTGTGATTACCTAATGATATGTGAGCAGGAATCGCGATCACACAGGTGTGGGTTCGAACACTATCGTCGGATTTGTCCAAGTTGGCTGAACAAGGCACCTTACTCCAATTGCCCTCGGTTCGATATAAAATGTATGTATTGCTTTGTCTATAAACACCGAACCAAATCATCATTTGCTCCTAACTCGATTTTCAGAAGTTTTCTTTTTTTGTTCACTACGGTAAATGCTTAAGTTGTGATCAGAATATTGTACTTAAGAAACCGCAGACTGATACATCAAGTACACAGAGGAAGGATGGTAATGCATAACAAGCTTCATCTCAGGATTTATGAAGTTCCCAAGCAATAAGCTTTGTTGCAAGTACAAATACATTACCTAATATCCCCAAACAATAAGCATTGTTGAAGTACAAGTACACTACCGATCCCTCAGTTGCTGCCACGGCAACATCTTCATCTCAGACACTCGTTATCTGAGCCAACATCCAAATCTACACCCACAATAACACTATACTGATTATATACAGGGATATAAATAGTATGCACACATTTTATAAATGGTGTTATCCATCAATTTACTTGTATTCATACATTGCTGGACGTCAATGACGTTGGCGCTGTCTGGCGACGTAAGTTGGGATTAAAGTTAATTGCGCGCAAATAAAATCTGCGTGCCGATCATTTCTTAGTAATAAATGTACAGAGAGATAATAATAATAATAATAATAATAATAATAATAAAGACTTTATTTTCAGAAAGACTTTGTGTTCAGAGGGTGACTCAGTTACAAACGAGAAACTAATCAACATTGAGGCCTTCTATTATATGCATATAAGATACAAGCTAATAATAATATGCTCGCACACACACACACACACACACACACATGTACATGCAGACGCAAGCAAATACACAGTATATAAACAACTATTCACATAAATGCTACATTGCTGCAGAAATGAAAATGAAGCACAGGAAGTGGGTGGTGTAACATGTACTTTAGTAAGTACACCGTTGTTTATGATCGCATCCATTTGTTACACCTATTGTGGAAGGAAGAGAGGCTTGGAGCTATTTAATATCATGTGGAATGTTGTTCCAAACAAGCGCACCTGAAAATTGAAAGATGTTTTTGAATAGCTCCTTTTTTGGCTTATGTACTTTGAAATGTTGCCCTTTTCATGATTTTAGTTTTGGGGTACCTGAAGATTCTCTTTCCTGGAAAATGGTGTTTATGTAAGTGTGGGCAGATTATGTAAATACCTTGTAAATTATTTTGGCTTTTTTTTCAGAATTGTTCCTTCATGTATTGCCTTTCTCAAAAGTATTCTTTCATGTATTCTTAATACTTTGAATATAACCATTGCAGTTTGAACATTTCATATTTGCTGATCAAGAATTATTTTACATGTACTTTCCTGGAGTCTGGAAATTTTCTCATAGTTCTAGCAGTTTTGTTCTCCCAAATAATATTACAATAGTCAAGATGCGGTTGAATTTAACTTTTGTTAAAAAAAAAGTAAGTCTGTAATGTAATGGAATGATAGTCTTGATTTTCTTTAGGGGCTAAAGATAAGAGTTTATTTACTTTGAAATATAATTTATATGATGACACCATTGCAAGTTATTATCTTTAAATATTTCAGGAATTCTATTTAAACACGTCATTCTCAGCTCAGTGTTTCATAGAGAATATAACAGTTTGCAATCTTGCTCTTTTTGCCATGTAGTTATCAATAAGACTTTTGTTTTGTTCGTATTGAGGATCATAACAGTTTCCTTGCACCATATTTGAAGTCTGTTGAGAGCAGTTTGAAGGTTTTCTCAAGTTCGGCTTGGTTGCTTTGAGCATCAACAAAGTAGTGTCATCAAAATAGATCTCATATTTTTACGGGTAGGTCATTTAGAAACAGAAAAAAATAACATAGGCCCCAAGATAGAACCTTGTGGCAATCTATAACTTATCATTTTAGTTTCAGATAGGTGTCCATTTAATGTTACCCGTTGAGATGTGAACCACTTAAGAGCATCTTCACTACATTGATAGATTGTTTACCTTTTCAAAAAGCATTTCATGATCTACTAGGTCGAAAGCCTTTCGAAAATCAATCATTACAGTACCAACTAATTTTCATTAATCCAATACTTTCAGTCACATGTCAGTCATAGAAATATGTTCAGTTTCACAAGAATGCTCTTTTCGAAAGCCAGAATGATTTTCATGAAGTAGATTGTGATCGCTGAGATAGTTCATAAAAGAACTGTGTACATGCTTTTCTAGTAGTTTGGAAAGGGATGGAAGAATAGATATTGATCTATAGTTATTTACACTTTCTTTTGATCCAGCTTTATGTAGTAGTGTAAACTTAGGCAGTTTTCCAAGATTAGGGAAATTGACTTGTTGTCAGACTATGATTACACAGAAAGATAATGCTATCAGCAATAGCAGATGCAGCTGTCTTCCGTCTTAGACCTATCATGTAAAGTACTGTAGATTTAGAAACATCCATGTTTTTAGGAATTTATTTCTCCAGATTTTGTATTCATCTTCAGTACATACAGATTTCAAGTGGTCTCGTCGTTTCATGGTATCTAAAATTAATGTGGTGACCCAGCCAGGTTGATGATTATACTTAACTCTATGTGTCTTCAAAGGTGCATGTTAACGTTAACAGCTTCCAAATACAGATCAGACCAAGTACTCAGAATATCTTAAGCATCATCAAAACTTTGTCCCAGGGGATTTGTTCTAAATCCTTTAAGAAATTTTCATTATTGAAAGTTTTGAAAGACCAGTATGTAACAGATGTATGAATATTTTTTTCCTACATTGTTATTATGTCTTCTGTTGAGACAAATTGCAAATTGATCACTTAAATCAATTTTTGGAACATACATTTTTGAAACAGCTTCTTTAGCATTTGTGTGTATATAGTCTATATGTCTTTATGAATTTGATATTACCCTAGTGGGTTCATTGACTAATTCCTAAAATCCCGAAAGGTTTAATAAAATTCAACCAAAGGTTTTTTTTATTTGTTCATTTACGAGGTCCCTATTTTTCTCACCTAATATGTAACCTTCTTTCTCTTTATTTATAACTTTATTTGAAATTCAAAAGTCTTTATTCCAGTCAACATTTGAGGATGGATGTTTATACATGAAACCCATTAGATAGGTTTTGGCTTTTTCTGGGGTTGATCTGAATCAATATTGATTCAACTTTTTCGGATGCAAGACACTTCTTACTTTTGTAAACTGTACCATTTTTTATATTTGCTAGGAGTCCCCACCTTCTGCCTTCCTGTCTCAGTAGACAGGTATGTCACATCTATCAATGCAGAGAAAGTTATTAGTTTCACTTTCAGTCAGTTTAGTTTCTGAGATGCCAAGCGTTTGTGCATTGTTATCTGGAGAAGTTAACATGAGTTTAACTTATCTATTTTCCCTCGGATGCCTTGAATATATTATATGACCTATATTGACACCTTTTCCTGAAATTCCTAAATTCATATCTGTAACATTTACAGGATTGCAATGGCTATTTTGGGCACTCAAGGAGACATAACCATTTCTACAGACATTTACATTGTTTGTTTTCTTTCTACATACATTTATATTGTTGTTTGTTTTGCTGTCATTTTTATCCTTTTTGCTGTTTTCGGACCCATTCTCATGCACTGTTCGTTTCTTTGTCTTGTTTAATGTATTATTCACAGTATTTACAACCTGCTTATTCCTGGTATAAATGCTGGTTGTGTAAGCATTTTTACTGCTAGAGGAATAATTACATCCACAGGTAGATTTGTTGCATTCACAACATTCAGAAGTTGAGATTCTGAATTTATACAAGTGGGATCTGGATTTACCCGACAGCCTTTGGGATTTATCAGTTGACAAGAATCTATGATAAAGTTATTTGCACATCTGATGGAAAGAACAGTAAGGGCATCATTGCCTGTGTCCTATTGACCAGAGTTATAACAAGCTTTGGCTTTGTGGTCTATCTCGGAACATACCCAGCATCTAAATTCATTGCCCCTGTGACTACAATCAACAGCAGTATGGTTTCATTTTTTATTTGTTCTTAAATGTCCATTATATTGAAACGGGTTACTTTTGTTCACAAAGTTTTGACTTTGTTGTGAATTTCTGTTTTTTCTTCTAACATCAGTGTATATAAACTGTGTTTCAAAACCTAACAATACGTTCTGTTTCCTTATATAGCTCAAGTGCGAATATGAATATATTTAGTTCAATATCATGTTGAAAGAGCTGATTAAATTAGTTTCAATATGAGTAAGTAATATTTAAAGTTTACTTTTCTTTTCTTTAGATGTTTAAATACAAAATCTGTTTCGGAAGTGCCACTGGTTGACAGAAGACATAAATTATTTGTAAAATAATGAGAGGGCATGAGGCATGTTTCACTTATGAGGACCATATGGCAGACAATGCATCATGTAGAACAGAACAGTGAGTGCCAGCATAGACAAATGTGAAACCCGGTTACCTACCCTGTCCGACAGAGTGCGCAGCACTCAATAGTAAGAACTTCGGGCAGGTAGGTAAGTAAAGCTTTGGCTTAATGTATTAAAACGTCCAATTGACCGTTTAACAATCAAAGAGCTGAGAAGTTACCTTCTTAGGCATGAACAGTTGTTACCGGGTAAAACAGGTAATTAATCCTAAAGGCGTGATTAAGTTGAAATTGAAAGACCTAGATGAGGCAGACGGAAAAGATAGGTGTGAACAGGAAGGAGACCATGTGATAAACTGACAACCCCAATAGGGGAAAAGATTCCCGAGCTAAACTCGCTCGAAAACTGGACAAGTGTTCAGGTGTTACTGACAGTCTCATTCACAATTACCTGGTGCTTACTATGAAATGCAACCGTCAGATGAGATCAAAAGTCTGTCTGGAAGACAGGCGTGCACTTCTTGGAGTATAACAATATTTCCAAGGCGTACAAACACTGTACCGTCAGATGCAAAGTGATTATATCTATCGCCATAACAAATAAGAGATAAAATCCCGATCGCTACATCTGGTCTTGTTTGTCAACGGTAGTAGTAATAGGGGTTACCGTAGCGTCAATGGGAATTAGCATTACAGACCCACCCACCCCCGGGCCTGTATAGCGTCAAGAAATAAAAGCACACCCTGGGCCTGTATAGCGTCAATGGAAATTGGGTAGAGTGACTAGCACACCCTGGGCCTGTATAGCGTCAATGGAAATTTTGTAGAGCGGCGACTAGTATACTGTGGGTCTGTATAGCAATAAGCGACAGGTGGCATGACGTCACACTGGTAACAATGTAGCAAAAAGAGAAGTACTGTGACGTCAGGCTACCTGAGAGAGGGCTATAGACAAACACGAATCAAGAGCGTTCGTGTTTTTAGTAGAGGAAGGGTTTTATATATATTCGTTTAGGGTGGAGATAAAATGAAAATTAAGATCTTTTCGAGGCATTGGAAGTGGCCCTGAAAAGGGCCTTTGAGTTCTTCTTCTTTTATCTTCTCCAGTTCTTCCACCATGTCCTGATTTTCCCAATAATTCCTTTCTTCTTTCTCTTTTCTTCTTCGGGCATCCAGTCAGGATGTCCGAGAGCTCTGAATTTTTGTTGGATTTTCATCCAGTTCTGATTTAGTTTCTCAAACTCTTCTTTCTTTTTTGGTTTTCTTTGTCCTTTCTTTCTTTCTTCCACATTTCCTTGATCTTTTCCACTTCTTCTTTCAGTACTTTTTTCATTAGGTCTTCCGCTTTCTTGATATTGTCTAAGCCTTTTTCTACAAAAGGCCATTCTGTTAAAATGAATGTGTCTTCCAAAAAACACCTTATTTTGGTGACAACATCAAGGGTCTGCTTCAATGTGCCTACTCTGACATATTTTGGATAGTTGAAGCCTCTCAACTTATCCGCTTCCTCCACTATTATGCCTTGTAGTTCATAACTTCCTACTTTCATACTTGTCATAAAGTCTAGGCTGACTTCAAACCTCCACTCCATTTGAAGTCTTTCCACCACATGGACTCCATCTATCATCCACCACCAACTGTCTGTCAACTTGTTAAAAAGATCCATCTTGTATTCTGTGTTGAATGGCGCGAATGACGAACGCTATATACTTTTATATACTTCAAGCACGGACGTGAAGGAAAACATCCCTTACACTCACTTCACATACAATTTACTATCCTCACCAACGAACGAGTAAGCATAAAACACACACACACACACAATATACTATCCTCACCAACGAACGAGCAAGCATAAAACACACACACACAATATACTATCCTCACCAACGAACGAGCAAGCATAAAACACACACACAATATACTATCCTCACCAACGAACGAGCAAGCATAAAACACACAATATACTATCCTCACCAACGAACGAGCAAGCATAAAACACACACACAATATACTATCCTCACCAACGAACGAGCAAGCATAAAACACACAATATACCATCCTCACCAACGAACGAGCAAGCATAAAACACACAATATACTATCCTCACCAACGAACGAGCAAGCATAAAACACACACATTATACTATCACACCAACGAAGGAAGAGAAGAAAAACACACACCCATATACTATCCACACCAACGAACGAGCAAGCATAAAACACATATGATATACTATCCACACCAACGAACGAGCAAGCATAAACACACACAATATACTATCCTCACCAACGAACGAGCAAGCATAAAACACACACACAATATACTATTCTCACCAACGAACGTGCATGCAAACACACACACACACACACACACACACACACACACACACATACATCAGTAAAGAGTGAGTGTTTATAGTCACACTACACTACATTCACACGAATTGGCAAATTGAATAAGTTCTCTTTTCTAGAGATCTGGTTAGCCCTGAAAAGGACTGTTTTTTTAGAACTGCAAATGCACCTGGTTAATGATGACATCTCCCAGGGCGGGCACCACACACGCATCGCCGGCTCCAGTCCTGCTCCCAATTGATGCGTGCGGTTGGGAGCGCAGAGGGAGGTTGATTGGCTTCACTATCCCACTCCTCAGTTTGAGGGATAGTGAACACTTGTTCCCTTCTTCTTCTTCTATTCAGCACTCTGGGATGCTGACGCCGAGGCTCCCACTCTTGCCTCTGTCTTTCCAATTCCTCCTCCCAGTTTTCTGTCTGGAGGACAGCGGCTCTTGGTATTGGTGTTACTGGCGGCAGCGGTTGTGGCTGTCTTTGTTGTGGTGCTGCTACTGCCTGTGGAGGCGTCCTCACATCAGGCTTGACCTCACACAGAGGTCTTAGCATGAGGTGAGGTAGGATCCCTCTCATCTCCTCTTCTTTCTTTTTCTTCTCCTCCTCTTCAAGCCTGGCTTCTTCGGCTAAAGCCTCCATAGCCAGCTCATCTAGCAACCGCCTGGCATATTCCAGGTGCATCTGGAGTTCTAGTAGTTTTGTTATTCTGCTCATTTTGTTGCAGCTGCTACGTCAACTTGGGTAACCAGACTGACGATCGCACCGGTTTATATACTTGTAGCACGGACGTGAAGGTAAACATTCCCTAGCACTCAAATTTACCATCACATGTAATGCGCGGACTTAAAAGAAGCACTCACGTTGACTTTTTTACTTTTTACTTACAAACACAGACAGACACGATTGGACAAGACAGAGAAAACAAAGGGTGATTTTTTTAAACATACAAACACACAAATATTCTGTTTTACTGAGAAAAGAAACGAAGTGCTTATAGACACACTTCTATTTTCTAATTACAAATTTTGGCAAATTGAATGAGGATGTCTTTTCGAGAGTATTGGGTAGCCCTGAAAAGGGCTGTTTTTTTGTGTTCACGGAAGTAATGGCAATCTTTTTTTACTGTCTAAGACTGCGTCCCCGTCTGGCAGTAGGCTTTCCTATTGGATACGGTCTGCTTCTGCGAAAAGAGAAAGAGAATTCTTTGGTGTCTACTCGACAGTCCACAAAACCTCTGTCTGGTTCTTGCTGCTGCTGCTGCTGCTGCTGTTGTTGTTGTTCTTCTCTCTGCTTCTTCTGAAGTCTGTATTTCTCAGTCCATTCTTCTTGTTCTTTTTTAATTTCCTCTCTAAACATCTCTTCTATCAGACCTTGGACTGTGGAGAGCATCCTAACATTCTCTATTTCTTCAGGCTTCGGTATCAGGTTTGGCCTGACACGATGTAAATTGACGTAAGCTTGGTTCAGCTGGGCTAGTCTGGAAGGCATCTTCATAGGTTGACGAGTCAACAGTGAATGGTCAGACTGGAGACCCACCCGCTTTATATGGTTCAAACGCGGACGCGATACAAAACATCCCTACTTGGTTTTAGTGTCGGAACGCTATGATAGCGAATGTGATGATGAGGGATAGAAAGAAGTCAAAGAGCATATATTCACAGTGTTTTTTTGCAAACAAACGACAGACACATTTTTTTCAAAACACAACATTTTTTATTCAAGTAACAAGTAACAAGTCATAAGTCACAAGTAACAAGTAACATCAAACAAATTATTTTTGACAAGTTTGACAACGTTGTGAAGTCATGTGAGATTTCCATTGATGGAAGTCATGAGGCCATTGATGTACACTACGTTTCCTAGCTAAAGACAAAAGATAACTATAATGGTCACAAAACCATCGATCTATTTTCTCATCGTTTCTAGAAGAGTGACGATCAAAATAAGTCACTAAATGTTCTAAAGGATATCCAAGACTGCGCTGATGAAGAAAATATACACAATATTGTCCACACACCATGGAATCTGTGTCTTGTAATTTCACATTATTGTATCGTGTCGTCTGGGCATTTCTTCTCATAAAGTCAATGATATCGTCTTCCAAAGGGGGTAATCCATACGAATCAAAATATTCCACACAATTCTCTTAAGGGAAGTAGACGGCAACCCAGTGAGTGCCTGGAAGATGACTTTCGTCCGTGTTGATGACATAAGCTTGATGGTCTTTAGGTTTGCGATGAGGTAGTTCATCTTTAGCGCACACGACAGGATTCCAAGAAGCAGTATACGAACTATTGTTCAAAAGGTAATAAAGTTCCCAGGTATCCATTTTCTGTTGTGTTGTTTTTGTTTTTTTCACAGGTAATGATAAGTCATCAATTCAATTCTGACTTTTTGTTTGAAACGATCTGTCAAGTATCCGTTTCTTTGCCTTGTCTCCCCACTCTGGGCTAAGAGAGCTTCGATGCGATAGATCTCTAGAGTAGTCAATGGAGGACAGGAATGATCACGCAAGCCTTTATACCACTCATGCAACACGGTTTCTTCTGAGATGAGACTCCAAGCGTCGTCCAGATACTCGTTCAATTTTTCTTCTTGACTCATCATCATACATTTATCGTGTTGAATTTGACTGGGATGATCGTTTTGACATCCATAACAGTATTTCTTGGACAATTCCGTAATTGTATTCGCTAGGTGTTTAGCAAAACAGGACACTAAATGTTGTTCTTGTTCTGGCCATCTGGACTTGACGACTACCTCGTCCTCTTTGACTTCGTCTTGGGGTTCTGTTTTCACGCTATCCTCCCATTCCATGTCCAAAGATTCTCCACTGTTTAACGAGGGATAGGAGTCTTCCATTGTGTCTAATAGTCTAGAATGACTTCTCTCAAACTGTTGATTTCTATGGTATTATCGAATTCAGCATACAGGATGACGTTGACCGTCTCATTGAGAGCTTCTGCAAACTGAAGTTCCACACGCAGTTGACCGGATTTTATAGGGTGGAAATGTCCCTCGTCGCTGCCTTGGTCTGGAGTGAAATCAAAGGCCCACAAAGTGTAACCTCCGACATAATCTTCATACGAAATACCGTGATTGGCGTTGGTTCCTAGTTGCACCGTAGCTTCGTACAGGGACAAGTACGATCTCAAGTAATTCTTCTGGGCAAAGTTAGGTTAGAAGGGTCTGGTACACAAAGTCTTGCCATCGCGACTGACTTCAATTTTGGACACTCTATAGTGCTTAAACTGGAAAGGATTTTGATCGTGGGCTCCGTTGAAGGCTGCATTACTGACGATAGCAACGATTAAACGTTTGGGTAACTGTCCTTCGACACGTCGTATCGGATACTTGGCGGTCGATCTGCTCAGTGTTTGACTGATGTCGTTTGCCGCTTTAGGTAACACTTCTACACGTCGCACGTAAAGTCTGGCTTCTTGGATGATGGTTTTGTACTCGTTGGCTTGAGCCATCAAATGGAAAGCGACACTACTGCGATTGAGTCTCAGGCGAATATCCACTCCGTTCAGCAAATACTTCTCTTGCAACCACATGTCCAAATGCAAACGATCCATCAGTTCTAAACTACGACCTTGCAGGATTTTCCTTCGACGATCGTTAAAACCCACATTGTGAGGATCGTCATCGGCTGTCAGGGCTCTGTCGTTAAACGTGTTCTCACCTGCGGTGTCAGGTTCCCATACCACGCAAGCATCCAGATGAGTGTTCTTGACCTCTTTTCCGTACGTCAAGAGATTTTCTAGGTACGCTCGGTAAGGGTAAGTATCCGTGCTACTGCTGATCAGTTTGTTATTCAAGTACAAATCCACTTCGCTGAACAAGGAATGCATGAAATTGTTGACGGGAGCTACTGCGGCATCGGCTCCCGGATTGGTGTTGTCGGTTTTGATCACTTTCAGCTTTAGATACAAGTAACTATTATTCAGATCGATGTAATCTTCGGGCTGTCCTTTGATTTCAAACTCGATGGGAGCGGAATCCACCAAAGAGGAGACGGGATGAAATTCGACCCATTGGGATTCTTGCATCGTCATCATGGTGGGTGGCATGGCAAACAGATCCAGTTCCGACTTGGAACAAGCACAAGACTCTCGGTGCATCATTTTCCTTTTTTTAATAATCAAAAACGTCTAACTCTCGGACGGTTTTTCTTTTCTTTGTCTTTCTAGCTCTAGGGGCGTGAAGTCCTCTGAAAGGGTGTTTTCGTCGTCTTTTTCTGCCTTGTCCTTGCTGTGGCCTCAGGGAAGCAGGAATGCCTAACTCAGCATTGCCCAGGGCATTTATAGGAGTTTCTCGCCGACCCAAAAGGTCTTTGCCCGTTTGAAGCAAGACATTTTTGCTTGCTCTCAAGAAAGCTTCTTTGGGGTTTTGTTTGTCAATGATGACATTTTGGAGAAATTCTTTACCTTGCGTCAACGCGGCATCTTTTAAGGCGTGCAATCCTCGTGTCACCATCGGTTTCAAAATGGGAACCACTCTACGAAAGGCCGATTTGAGCATATCACCTAAACCATGTCCTCGCTGTCGAGCAACTCCTTGGTACACAGGATACATGACTGACAAAAAGTTAGAGTAATCGTTTTCGAAAATGGAGTTTCACTGTGACTTTCCCTTTGGTGAATGAAATATTTTGTCCCAGATCTCCTTTTATAGTAATGTTGACAGTGTCGAAATACGGCTTACTGACGGACAAATAGTGAGGATTTACAAATTCGCGGTGAACGTGATAGGTGTTTCCACCTTCCTCGTCAACCTTCGTGGCAGAATCCACTTTGAAAGGAATGACACGCAGTAACGGTACGGAGGTGTGTCCCACTACGTTGTACTCCACCACATCGGAGTACACAAAAATCAAATTCAGTCCTTGGTTCATTTCTATAGGGAATCGAAAATATTTCGCAAAATCCACTTTACTGGTCACAGCTGGTATTTCGTTTGCAATCTTGATTGACTTAGGGTCTCCACCCAAAATGTCATACAATTCAGGACAAAATGTAATGGCCAATACTTTTTCCTCAGAAAATTTCATCAGTAGGCGACGAGATATTTTGTCGTACTCGATTGTGACACTTTTTTTGGCTTTCTCCAAAGCTTTACCAAACATGAAATTGAACCTCTCAGCTATGGTGTTCACCAAATGTTGACCACTAAAATGATAACCTGCAGGAATTTTCAACAGATAAGTGGTTCGTTTAGTTATGGGGCTTGGTGTTTTGATAAAGTCAGCTACACCACCACCACTAGCGGGTTCATCCATGAATTGTTGCACTTGTTCGTCACAAACTTATATCGTCAAAGTGTTTTGATTTTCGACGATGTTTTTGATTTGTGTAGGGTGAATCATTTCTACCAAAGCCACTTCCCAATGGGCTTCGTGATCCAATCGGATGGCCTGAGGTAATTTGGCCGAGAAACAGCACAAAGTGTTATTGGGAAACACCTCCATGGAACTGTCACTGGGTAACGTTAAGTAAAATTGGTTGTTCATAATTCCACAGTTCTAGTATCCGAGGAGTCACTGGAAGTTAGAGGAGTGTCTAAAAGAGGATGGTTAGGGTGACTGTTGGAACTGACGTTGGACACAAGACTCCCGTTGTTGTTGTTTCCGTTAGAGGAATATTTCAGAGACGGATTGGGAAGAAGGTAACCAATGCAACTGCTGAGTAAAATGGTCCACAATTGTTTATCTCCTTGTTGCAAACTCAGATTGGCAATGGCAGCACCGATGACACAATACACCACAAAGATTTGGCAGAAAAAGACGATTTGAGTTTTAGGCACACGTTCTCCACACCACACCCACAAGGGTTGTTTTTGTAGATCTTGCAGAGAAGAACTGGGGGAAGGAGTGGTCACTGCAGTAGCTGAGACTGTGTTGAAGGGCATGATGGTCACTTCTTTTTATAGTCGATGAGTTGCGAAGCGTCGATCCAAGAGTCAAAACTGGGAGGATATCCTTTCCAACGTACTTTGACTTCTTTGACACGTTTCTTTCCTACTTTACGAGTTCTTCGATCGAGAATGCTTTCGATCTCGTACACGTCGTCTTCTTATTTGGTCACACGTTGTAACTCGGGTAAGTAAAACGTTCCTTTTAACACTTCTCCGTTCATGTCTTCTAATTTATAGACGGAAGGATAACGACCACGCACACGTTCAGTGACACGAAACAATTCGGTGGTCCAATTGGGTAAGTAACCTTTGTCGAAAGTGCGTTTGGTTTTGCCAATGCGCACCCAATCTCCCGATGCCAACACTCCACCTTTCTTGGGGACAGGCACTGTCGTGGACGGTCCAAACAGGCGCTCGAAGACGGTCACTTCGTTCTCGGGAGTCACTTCTTGGGGGGCACGTCCAATGCTCCGATGGTAAGATTGGTTGTACGATTGAACGAGGTGTGGCAAGACGTCAATGTACTTGAGAGTGTGTTGATGCGTAAAATATTTCCACATGCGTTCTTTCAAGGTACGTTGAAAATGTTCCACGATGCTGGCTTTGGTTTCGGGATTCTCCGTGGTGAAAAAATGAATGTCACGTTTCTTCAATTCTTTTTGGAAAGCTTGGTTTAGAAATTCGGTGCCTTTGTCCGTTTGCCATCGAAGAGGGTGACGACCACTTTGTTTCAACACCAGTTTGAGGGCTCGCACTAACTCACTGCTCGATTTGGAAGTCAATGGTACGACCCAAGCAAATTTGGAAAAGACGTCGATGACACAAAACAAATATTTGTAGCCACGATTGTAGGTGACTAAATGAGAGACATCGGCTAAATCGGCTTGCCATTGGTGATCGATACCCTCCACTTGGGTGCGACTTCTGGAAAATTTTCGTCGAATGGGTTTGTGTAAGGTGCACGTGGCTTGTTCTTGTAACCAGTGTTGCACCTGAGGTAAACGGATACTTTTCAGTCGAGTTTTGGCAGCACGATACAATTTATGAACTCCTCCGTAACCTGCAGGATGAGCTGGATCGTAGTAAATGCTGGTTAACACCTTCTCCATGTTTTAATAAGTGATCCAATTTTCACGAATGCTAGTCTGAATGGAAGGAGGGGGTGGCTTGGAAACGGTCTTACGTGTCCGATGTGCCACGGGCGTAGAAGTGGAAGGTAGTGGTGGTGGTGGTGGTAATGGAATGGCTTTGGTCTTCTTTTCCTTTTTCACTTCTGGTTTCCCTTCTTTCTTTTTCACCTCTGTCGAAGGTGGAGTAAACATCATCTTTTTAACCCAAACTTTAAGTTCTTCTCGTTGCGGTGTAGGGGAAGGGGTCAACAAGGATGCTGCAATCTTACTAGGAATGGGAGCTGCTGACGGTGTTTGAAAAACTTCTCGTGCCTCTTCTTCCTCAGGCCTTCGTGGGGTTGTGTCTGTCTTGTGGTAGTGGTGGTAGTGGTGGTGATGGACTTTTCATCAAGGCCTTAAAATCTTTCAGAGTGGGTGGAGCTGTTTCGTCTAAAGCTTTCTGGTGAAAGAGTTGCAGTCCTTGCAATAATTGACCGTACCGTTGCGATTTTTCCGTTTCTGACAAATCGCTGCGATCCATCAACGATTGCAGTTCGTGTTGTATCTGGGACATCTCGGTCAAATGAGGATTGGGAGGTAAATGTGGGGTTCGTTGTTCTTGCCAACGATGGTATTCCATCCATCGTTTGTAAGGGACTAAAGCTAGTTTTCGTCCTTCCATCAGATTTCAAGGATCACGTCTGAGATCTTTTGATTTCAGAGGTCCCTTTTATCTTCTTGGTCCTTTTTATCTTCATCCTCCCATGTTTCCCAATACTCCTTGCAGCAAGGGTCCTCCTATTGTTCCCATTACTCCTTTCAGTAAGGGTCCTCCTATTGTACCCATGACTCCTTTCAGTAACATGGGTAAAAAGGGTAAAATTCCTCCGCGTTGCACCAACATCTTTTTCTCTTGACGAATAGGTATTTTCTTTTGGATCATTTGACGAAGAACGTGTCGATGTTTGCCTAAGCATTCTTTCTGGTGTTTAGACAAAGGTATTGTGCCTTTCAAGACATTCAGACAACATTCGCACACGGTATCAATAACATCTTTGGAGGCTGTTTGAATGAGTTTTTTTCGCATGGGTGAAGGAGCTTTGGACAGGACGGACAACATGTCCCAATGTTTGGCTAAACGAGGTGGCAGTCCTTTCCTTTTCTTTCCTTTGGAGGTAGAAGAGGAATGTCTTTTTTGGGGTGACATCTTTCTCGGTGGGTTTGTTGGTTCCGTGGCATACAACAAAAAAAATTCACTAACGTCGATGACTTGTCGCACGGTCTTTTATCCTTTTTTGGGGAACTATCATTTCGTCATAAAGGTAACAATGTGTTTTCCAAAATTGCGAAAGAATCCTCCTCTTTGGTGACTCCTCTTTTTCTTTGGACGAGTGTGCCTCTTTTGAGGGTGAAGCCGATGTTTGGCTAAACGTTTTTTAGGATGACGTGACTGTCTTTTTCGTTTTCCTTTCTGGACAGAAGAACGACGATGAGAGGACATCTTTTGATACACAACATACACTAAAGTCCATAGCTTGACATGCGTCCTTTTATTTGACTTTATTTGGCTTTTTACTCAGTCTAGCTAACGCTCTCCATTGATCCTCGTCAAAAGTTAAATATCCTCCTCTTTGGTGACTTTGACGCTTTCCATTCCACAGGTCCACCAATATTCCTGCTCCCTTTTGGTGACTTCTCCTTTTCTTTGGACGAGTGTGACTTTTCTGGGAGTGACGTCGATGTTTGACTAAGCGCTTCTTAGGATGACGTGACTGTCTTTTTCGTTTTCCTTTTCCTTTTTGGACCGAAGAAGAAGAACGACGATGGTAACGGTGTACACTTCTTGGAGGGAACATCTTTGGACGTGCAGTAGCACAAAAAATACTGATCCGTATGGTTTGCCTCAGGTCATTTTATACTGGAATGCGTCGCCACTGATTGTCTTTACGTCGTATCAACTTGATGACAGGTAACACACGCCGTGGAGGAGTTCGCAACGGACTAAATCGAGACAGTTCTTGCTTGGACAAATCCAGTAAACTCTGTAACACACCCGTTCTCTCTTGGACTTTGACTTTGGGGGCAGGTACTTTGTGAGCCGCGGCTACTGCCGCTAAAGAGGAAGAGGGTGTCACTGCTGGAGGAGAAGTTGTTGGAGACACTCTCTTGCGAGTAGAAGCTGTTTTCTGTGGGCTTTTCTTTTTCTTTTTCTGAGGTTGTGACCTGGTCTTGACACCCTTGCTCTTTTTCTTTTTCTTCTGGGTACGTTTGGGTGTGGCTTTTTTCTTGGGGACAACTTTGGGAGCATTAGGATCCCATTTTAAGAGGGAACGAATGATGACACCTCCTAAAGATCCACTTCCTCCAGGTTTCAAAATGATTTGCTTTTTGGTTTGAGTGTCGATGCGAGGATCGGCTAGTTGCGTCAAGGCAACTTTGTTTCTCTCAAAAAAACGTTTGGTTTGATGTGGAATCTGAATGATGCCTTGCAGTAATTGACGTGCTGTCACCGTAAACCATCGTAAGACTTCTTTGAGACTAGCTTCTAAGACACGAGCACGTATTTGTGGATTTTTTTCGCGACTGATGCCGTACAAGGCACGAATCAATTTAATGGGAAGATGAGACTGAAGGGACGTCATGTTGACAATGTGTGAGACAGAGTCCAAGTGACCGAGGTTTTTATAGATTTTTTGGTGATTAAGTCGACGACGGAGACGTGTACACGATAGGTCCTCCGTCTTGGCACCAGGGGTGAAACAGATGGGTACGAAATCGCAAATAATCGGGAGTAGTGGGTTTTAAATCCACGAGTAAATAAGCGTGTGGGGTTTGAGTGGCATCGTCGTACGCATGAATCAGCCAAGGCGTTCCTAACTGTTTGGCTAAGACTTGTACTTGCGATTTATCTCTAGGGCTTTTAAACAACACCAAGTAATGAGCATTGAGACTGATGGTACGATGGGCTTTACTTTGTTGAAACAAATTTTGGGTAATGTAAATGACACTGGCATTACGATGATGCCCTTTGCGCGTAAACCACAGTTTAATTTCTTCTTCGTCTTCTCCTAACATGTCGTCAAAAATAACCAAATGAGTTTGACTAGGGTCAGTCACGATTCCGTCGTCTTCGACAGGAATGCCTTCCACAAAGACGATGGAATCGCCTTGACTTTCTCGCAGAAGGCTGTACGCCGATTGCCACTCTTTATAGCACCACACGATTCGTTGAGGAGGACGATCGATCAAATGATGTTTATGTTCGATCAAACGTTTGACAAATTCGGTTTTGCCTGAACCGCTCGGTGCAGCAATGAGCATGTTAAAGGGATGGCGAAGATACAAGGCCTCCCAACTAGTCCGATCTACGTGTTCGTCAATGACTTTGACAGTGGAGGAAGAGGGAGCAGAGACAGTAGAGGTAGCCATAGTAGTAGTAATGTAATAAAATGTCACTTGTGACACGAAGACAGACAAGACAAGAGTTTTTATACTTTTTCAGGACACGTTTATTGTCATCTTAATTGGTGAACAACACGAAAGACAAAAATACATAAAAGCCATATGGTTAAGTACAGGAATAAAAAACACAACAAAACGACCATAGTGGAATATAAACAAATCTCTGTACAACATTGTTTGTGATCAAGAGGTGAAATCGTAGGAGTAGTGTGTAATGTTCTGAGAGTCTGTACATTCCTTGGTTCAGTCACACAAGGGTCCTCCCGAAATGGTCTTTCAGGAATGTCAATGACAGTCCTGTCTTGAAGAGAGTGGTTTTCCTCGGTGACAGACTGTTCTTCTGGTATTGACACTAACACAGGTTTAAAAGTGACTTTTTTCACGGTACGTTTTAATGTTTTAGGATTACAAATCTTTGGCATAGTGTGCCACTTCTTTAGTCCAAGCCTCAAACCCCAAACTTTTCCAGTCACGTACATCTGTCCAGTGAGGGTGTAAGTCACAAGCTACACACACGTCGTCGTACACATCTTCAGTACCTAAAAGTTGACGAATCTTGTTTTCCCGTAGAGGTTGAGAAGTATCAAAATGAAAGCGCAAAGCTTTGAGCAGAATGAGTCTCTCGTGGACATTTAAAGGGATCACTTTCATGTTTTGTTTTGGAGTAATAGGTACTGTTCGTAAAGAGTCCACAAAGAATCAGCTGGTAAACGAAATCCCAGAACGCAAGTCACTAAGACACACACTACACGTCGACCCCAATTTAATGGAGACAGTTCTCGTAATAGGTGTTGGTAATCCTCTACTGTTTCAATAGTGTCATTGATTTCCTTCCACGGAATCTGTTGTATCACGAATGATAAAGGTCGTGGCATGGTAGAACGTTTTTATACCCTCTTTTTTCGGCAGCTATAAGTGTACTTTCTGCACAGAAGTGGTCGTATTCCGTCAACGTATTCAAAATATTTAGTCACTAACTTGTACATCACACGTCGTTCAGAAGTTTCCTCTTCAACTAAGTTTAGATTGTGTACAAGATTTTGGTAAGCCTCTAACTCTTCTTCTGGACTTCGATGCAGTAAGTGTACCTGGTAGTAAAAATAATCACTATCAACAACACAATCCTTCTTGCTCACGAGTAGTTGATCAATGTCTGACCACTGGAACAATTTCATCAGAATCAATCCTCTTATAGCATTTAGGTACCAGTGGTTCAAACATCGGTGACGTAACGGATGCAATGATTCTTTTCGTTTCACTTGTATTTTGACGAACTCACAGTAAATGCGTTCTCTCAATTCCACAGGCAAAGCACGAATGTTCTCTTGTAAAGTATCCATAACCATGTCAGTCAAACACTTCTCCTAGAGCGAAAGTAATGAACGTATTGAGTAATTTCTGACCACTGCCATTCCAGGAAACGGTCAAGAATGTCAATAAAATCTTCAAATGTAAATGGTCTAAAGCGAAATAGTAGAACGAACGCACCCTTGATTTAGAGAAATCGGACTTGTTTGTTGACTTTGGTCAATTTCCTCTTATGAATTTCTCGACACAAATGTTCTACAGTCAATAATTGAGATTTGGCTCTGGCAAGTCCCTGCCAAATGTCCTTGTAGATCTTCTCTTGCAATTCGTTTGGTAATCTTTGAAGATTATTTTTTACATCGGGTTTAAATACTTGTCTAGGGATTGTCCAACGTTTGACTCCTAACTCCGTAGCTAGCTTTTTACACAACATGGTAGGGTCACTTCAATGACGAGGTCCCACTAAAGGCAGGTAGTGACACTCTGGAGACCATCGAGCATGTTCCAGGTAAGCGCAATCTTTCTTTTCCCATTGGTGAAGTGAGACACCGCAACTGAAGCACTTGACTTTATCTCCTTCGCCCAAGTAGATAAATCCAGCTCTGGCTAATTCTTCGGGGGTAGGTCCTCCTAGATATTTTGGCCATTTTCCTTGGAAGGTTTGCAATCGACTTTCAAAATCACAGTATTCTGGCAAACGCACAGGGAACGAATATTCGTCTTTCACAGGTTCATTTCGATGAGGGTAAGGTGAAATCCTTAGGAGTTTGCTCAGTTTTACAGGGTGGTAGTCGCATGGTTTCCTGTGGAGGTGAACATCCACCATGAAAACCAGTAAAGTGAAAAGGTGTGCGATAACGAGTGGCATCGCTTTCACATCCGTCAGGTTTGACACGTACAGCATCACTTTCCATGGTAGGCATGGTAGTAGAAGTAGTAGTTATAGCAATGTTCCCATGATGATGTGGTACTGAATACTGAAGGTCATAGCGTACGGCATCCCTACCATCGCAAGGCACAGCATCGTACTTGAATTTGCTCTTACTGGATACTTGCTGTGTGAAAGGATTCATCTTTCTCGCTTAGCAATGGTAGTCACAATGAACTATCGACCTTGAACGTTGTCCCGTTTTATATGCTGACCAATATCGGCATGACCGTACGGTAGAGTGAAGTGGTTGGGAAGCCGAACTCGCTTCTGGTACACGATTTGATAAACTTTTTCCAAGGGTCGACTGACGGTTTGGTGTGTGGGTAAACGTACAATCTTATGCGGTTCGTGGGTGGTCACTTTAAAATTTCCATCCTGTCCAGACTGCAAGGCTTCTTTCAAGACGCCAAAGTTCACCACTCGGCTGGTGCGATAATTGAGAGTCAATCCTTTCACTTTGCACTCCGTGTGCACATCTCCTTGTGGGTTACGGTATTCGTAACCGTAATTTTTGGGACCGCCACTTGCAAAACTGAGAATCTTGTCGTCGGGATGCTCATCCGTCCAGGCTCCTAAACGGTCTCCTTCGATGACAGGGTGAGGTTGACCCAGGCGATCAATGTAGATGCAACTGTCCGTGTCAAAATACAGCACACGATCTCCTAACAGTTCTAAAGCTTCGTACAGTTTTAAGCGAGCATGGGCTGTCACGTAAGCCGCAATGATGACATTTCCAAATTCGTCGGCTTCTACAAAGTTCAGTTCTTCTTCGTAATTGATTAAGAGTAAGTCCTCACGAACGACGTCCACGTGTTTCATGTATTTGGTTTTGTCGTGAATCATCTGCAAGTAGCGGAAAGGTTCTGTCAAATACTCCGTCTTGGGTAAACACGGCCGTTGTGCCATTTTTCCCCACAAACAATTCAACATCACTTTGGCAAACGATCGCCTTCCTTCGTTTTTCTCGATGTGGTCTAAAGTGATGCCTTCCTGCTCCCAGTATTTCTCTTTGAACTGTGTTTGGTCTTCGGGAGTGAGACACCAGGAAGGGTAGCCGCTAGCTTCTTGTTTCAGTTTCAAAAAGGCATTCACGTAGTCTGCAAAAATGCCTTTTTGAGTCTCGTTGCCCTTGTGGTATTTTTCTGTCTTGGGAAAGTGGTAAATTTCGTACACTTCTAACAGTTGGTATTCCAAGTCCAGAGCTTTAAACAATTCCACGCTGACCCACGTTCCCGTCAAGGCGCGTTCTTCCTGAGTGTGCTGACAAGGGTGGTCTTGGTGGCACGTTTCAGCACAAGTACGACACAAGGGAAACATCAGTTTTCCTTGGCAATGATGTGGTAAAACGGGATGGTACAAGTTCGTGGGAGGCAAGACTTTGCACTTGATCAATCCTTCGTATTGTCGAATATTGTCTACGTTGATGTGTTCGGTCAGCAATTGTGGGTGCCCTGCGGGAAAGTGGCAATATTTGCACACGTACGGATACAGAGAACACACGTCCAAGTATTTGATTTCTTCTCCTTTCTCTTCGTCGGCTTGGTACAGCAAACAGGTGGCATTCGTCCGTCCTCCGTACAAACTGTCCCGTGGGTTCAGAGGATCCACCAGCTTGTAACTTTCCACGATGCGCTTAAACTCGGGATCGGTTTTCAATCGCTGATCGTACTCGTGTTCCCACATTTCCACTACTTGGTATCCTTGCTCTTCTAACTTCAAGCGTCGATGACAAGTGGCCTGGTACAAGTCTTCCATGGTCTGTTGTAAAAACTGGTTTTTAGTGTCACGTTGAGGGTAGCAGATGGGACATCCGTGAAATAAGCATCCGTTAAACTCGTACACGATTTGAGGGTTTTCTAAGTCCCAGCCGTCTACCGAATACCTTCCGATGGTCTTTTCGCCTCCTCCGTTGCGAGCGTGTTGGATCCATTTGTCTTCCTTCTCACACAAGTAATGTAACCAGCGTAGGGCTTTGACCGAGTATTGACGTTTGACAAAATTGGTCGTTTGAGGACTGATGACAGCTAGGGTGTTTTCGGGCATGAATCGTTGACGATACACTAAGGAACACGCTTTGGCAATAGTGCAAGCTTCTTTCAAAGGATCGATCCCTCCGTGTTCCATGAACAGTTCTCGAAATTTTCCACAGCAGCGACGTAAAATGTCTACGTCGGAACGACAATATTTTAACATTTCTTCTTGAAAGTCAAAAGGGTCCGAAGCGTGAGTCTGGTACCATGCGTAGAAAGCTTCTCGTTGTTCGGTACGCATGTTGTCGGGGTCGTAGTAGTGAGCCTCAGGCAAATGGGGTAGAACGGCGTGTTGATTGGCTTCGGTATTGAAAAAGTGTGGAAAATAGCCTTTGGCCATTTCTGTCATGCCAAACGTTTTAGGCATGCGGCTCAAAGGCATAGCCAAGTAACTCATTGAATCTTTAAACTGTACTTGTCCCACTTGCATGGAAATGATTTTGACTCCGTTCAAAGTTACTTTCGGACGTTCGGTACTTTGTTCCGTATAGTATCTCAACAGAAATTGTCCATCGTATCCCGAGAAATTGTGAGCCATCACCGTGGCATGGCGATGACAATCTCCGTAACGTTCGATATCTTCTTGGCTCCACGTTTCGTCGATAGGGTCTAAGATCCATTGGGCAAAATCGGCTAGTGTGTTCGGTCCTCGAAAGATTTTTTCACGTCCTCCAGGAATCTTGCTGCAGTGAGGGCAATGAGCCAAGATAGGCTCTTGGATGCACTTCTCGCACGCTCGGTGAGCCACGCAGAAATTAGGAATGTGAATGCCAGTCTCTTGCATGCATTCGAAATCGAAAAAGATGAAATTCCCTTTCTTCTTCTGGTCATTATCTTCTTCTTCTTCATGTTTAGAATGGTATTTTTGAATGTAGCATTGGTGTTCCAAGTCCACGATTTGGCGACAAATGTGACATCGTTTCTTTCCTCGACAAATGTGTAACTTGACACTATTGGTACGTATGCCTTGTCCACAAGTAGGGCACAATCTCAAGAGCTGACAAGCACATTTCTGCTGTGAACCTTGCGTCTTTAGGTGTTGTTGGTAACAGGCAGGACTGACAAACGTGCGCTGACAAGCAGAGCAATGCACTCGTTCTTGTCCTTCGTCCAGACAGGGTGTAGAAGCTAAACATCCTGAGCATTTCGATCCGCAATGCTTATGTTGCTCTCGATTGTTATAGCCATAGTCACATTTCTCACAGTAATAACTGTATGACAGGAATGCAGTGATACTGGTAATGGTATCGAAATGTTCGTCGTGATGATAGACGTGAATGTATTTTCCGTCTTTAAAATCTTTACCTCGAAACAACAGAGGTCCGCGCACTTCTTGAGGGTGAACTTTCAAGGTGTAACGTGGAGCCAAGACGTCTTGCAACTTTTGCATTTCAGGAATGCCACAGGGTGTGTCTTTAGCTAACCCCGCTTGCTGTAACAGGAGTTCTGCTTCTTTTCGTTGTTTGGCTCGGTCCGATTGTTGAATAGTTTTCCAGGCTCTTTTCCATTCTACCGTGTCGTTCTTGTCGGCATACGTTTGTCCCACCACGATGGCACGGGCTAAACACATCTTGTCTTTTGGATTGTTAATTTGGACGAGGCTACGCTTGAGGTTACGCAAGTTGTCTACCAACATCAACTTTTTTTTACCTGTCCCTTGGGGAAGAGACACGTGGGTCATGTACAGTGTCGCTTTTCCGTCCGTGATGTGAAATTTGTCATTGGATTGTTGTACGTGTTGAATCTTGTCCATGATTTTGGAAGGTGTCAATTCTGTTGGACTGCTAAACTCGATCCAAACGGGAGACTTCAAATTGTCGTGATGAATAGAAAGTCTCAAGCGATCGTCTTCTTTGGCTTGACATTGCCGTTTTAGTGTGGTTAACAAAGAATCCCACACATCGGTGATGAACCCTTCTGCTTTTTCCAAGGGTACGTCAGACTTGAAATCTTTAAACTTCACTGCGTACGTGTAGGCTGTGGTTCTAAATTTTCTGGAAGAGCGTTTGTCCGTCTCCCGAATATGGTAGTACTTTTCAGGGTTTACTGATGGTAATGGACTTTGATTTGGTGTAGACTCTTTAGGCTTCGATTCTGGTTCACTCATCTCATCTTCAAAATCGCTGGCATGAATTTGTGCCAAGACTTCAGCTACTGTGCGAGGCGATAAATCACGTTTCTGCCTCTTACTTTCTTCTCCTTTCTTTTCGAAATGATGCGATCGTTTCATCTTGATGGCAAAAAGTCAAATGACTACCTGTGAAACACCATGAACCCCTATATATGTCAGACTAGGGTATATATAAAGGGCTAGTGACTCCCCTCTCAGTATTCATTTTACTCTCAAGCCGACCACCACAATGGAAGAACCCACGCAGATCGAACTTCTGATTAGAGCTTTGCGAGGTGTGATACGAAAGTTTTCTTCAGACAAGCTGACGGACTACTCTCCTTCCTTTCGAGATAAAAGTCAAGATACTTGCTATATCTGTCAAAAGAAAGGGCATTGGGCTACAGAATGTCCAGACCGTCAAAGAAGCAAGGCCATTGTCAAAAGAAACAAAAGTCAAGATACCTGTTATCATTGTCAAGAGAAAGGACATTGGTCTTCAGAGTGCCCTAAGAAACAACAGGAGCAGAAGAAGGAGGAGGAGGAAGAAGAAGAAACAGAGGTGACCTCGGCAAAAGAAGAACCCCGACACGTTCAGAAAGAGAAGACAGAAAAGAAAAGAAGACGAGAAAAATGTGAGGAAGAAGAAGACGAAGAAGAGGAAAAAAGTGTAAAAGTGAAGAAATTGAAAAAACAGAGAGAGTGAAAGAAAAAAGACACAGAAGAAATCTATGAACTTTTTTAAAAGTGTTGTGTTGTGTTATGTTGTGATATTGAATTGTAAAAAAAATTTGTAACAGAATAGACCAAACTGAAAAAAACGTAAGTGTCTCTTGGTTTTCATTATTTAGAAATAATAAGGACCTACACTCATACACTCACAACACGTACATCATAGGGTTAAAGAAGGGATTTTGAGTTTTAATTGATTTTGGCAAAATGAATAGTCACTCTTTTCGAGAGTATTGGGTAGCCCTGAAAAGGACTGTTGAGTGTTTGTTTTTTTCCTTAGAACAAACTCAGGAACGAGAATCAATTCGCTTTAACTGTCTTAAGCCTTTGCCACGGCCAAGGCCTACTTGTGGACTTGCTCCTGTCAATGATTTAGTAGATATCACTAGGGGTGGTATCTCTGGTGTAGTCACAGGGTTAGGTTGTTTGGCTCGGGAAGGTCTTTTTCTCTTGGGTCGTAATAAAGAAGTCTGATACATTTGTTTCAGACTTCTTAACTCGGCCAAAATGTCCAAGAGTACCGTGACCGTTTGACTTTCGCTGTTCTCCTTCTCTCCTAGACTTTGTTTCTTCTCTACTGCTTCTTCTTCCTGTCGTTTCCTTCTTGCCTCTTCTTCTTCTTCGCTGTTGCTGTTCAAGAAGAAATGCTTGCTCTGCTTCTTTCTGCTGCTGTAAAAATTTCTCCAATTCTTCTTTCTGTCTTTGTTTAAAATCGTCGACACGTGGTAAAGAAGGAGAAAGTGGCGAAGGTACTGGTACCGGAACAAATTCTTGGGAAGAAGATAAAAAATCTACTAAATCCCAGTTGAAATCAACCTCTTCGGGAAGTAGCACTGTGTTCACTTTGGTAGCTGCTGCTATACCATTACTTCTCGTCTCCACAGCCGGTGCACCCCAATTCACTGTCTTCTTAGCTTCCGTCATGTTTCACAAAACAATACCGCATCGATTCACTGCGCACAGACGCTAGTGTGCCTATATAGGAAATGTGACGTCACAGGTAGCTCTCTTCGGATTGGAAGACAGACTCCGCGAAGTGACTGAATTTTGTAACGCGTGTTGGGATTGGTGAACCCTTTCAATCCGTTTCGATCCGGTCTTCCACTATAAATAAACGCGGTTCACTTCATTCCCTTCACCTGTTCTCGTCACAGAGAAGATGTTGATCGACGTAGAATCCTCTACTTTGGTATCCTCAATGCTGTTCCGTACAGACTTACCCATGTATGTGAAAACAAAATGGACTGTCATCCGGATCACCGGTGCCACTATTTGGAAAAGAAGATGTTATGTGGAAAGACAAGGCTGTCTTAAGCGGACTCTCATCTACGGACCAGAAGTGAGACACAGTTTAAGACAAACTTTGAGAAATTTGAGGAAGAAAAGAAGACCTATGCGATGTCCTGTATGTTAACGGAATGGTGTTAACATAACATAACAAACAACGGCCCTTTTCAGGGCCACTTCCAATGCCTCGAAAAGATCTTAATTTTCATTTTGTCTCCACCCTAAACGAATATATATAAACCCTTCCTCTACTAAAAACACGAACGCTCTTGATTCGTGTTTGTCTATAGCCCTCTCTCAGGTAGCCTGACGTCACAGTACTTCTCTTTTTGCTACATTGTTACCAGTGTGACGTCATGCCACCTGTCGCTTATCGCTATACAAACCCACAGTATACTAGTCGCCACTCTACCCAATTTCCATTGACGCTATACAGGCCCAGGGTGTGCTAGTCACTCTACCCAATTTTCATTGACGCTATACAGGCCCAGGGTGTGCTTGACGCTATACGGGCCCAGGAGGGGTCTGTAATGCTAATTCCCATTGACGCTACGGTAACCCCTATTACTACTTAGGTATGATCATTTTCATCATGAGTTGCAATCGTCGCCATCAGCTTAGATATGAAAACAGATTTTGTCTGCATACTTTTGCTATTGGATAAAGCTTTGCTGGAGTCCTTCTAATAACGCACGGGGTGAGTTCAGTAGACCGCTTAATCCCTACCACCATTTAGAGTTGCCTATATTTTTGTTTACACAAAAATGATGGCGGAAGATGGTGGTTATATAATGATTTTACACAGAAATGATGACATGCACCCACGTGTAACTTCCCCAATTGTATTCTATTTTTAGTTGCACAAAAATATGCAAATTTGCTTGACCAAGAAAGTTAGAATAGTACTTATTGAATACAAACTGTTGTTGTTGTTGTAGGGTTCAACGCCATTTTTCAGCACAAGATAGGCCATACATGACGGCCAGTATAAATGGTGGAGGAAGAACCCAGGAAAACCCCAGAAAGAACCACCGACCCACAGAAGCTACTGGCAAGCTTTCTCACGTAACCACATTGGCCGAGCCCTAGACTCGAACCCACGCAGACAGAGGTGAGACGGCAGTGATCCGTAACGGTGAGCTTTTAGACCACTCGGCCACTTGGGGCCTCGAATACAAATTTGAAGTATGTAAGTGTTACAACTCCATATATATATATATATATATATATATATATATATATATATATATATATATATATATATATATATATATATATATATATATATATATATATATATTAATATATATTATTAAATGCTTTTATTTTTGTTCGTGATCTTTACATTGTCAGAATCGGGCAGTAAATTACGATACTCAACACCTTTATAATGCACGACACGTGTACTAAAATAGCATTGTGTGTTAGGAACTACTTTGTATGCAAATTATGTACACTCATGTAATAGGCTCTTTAGGCTTTGGTCGATTATCTTTGTGAATGAACTAAACAAGCTGTTTCGTCCATTTGAAAGTATAGATGATAAAGATAGCGATGTGAACGAGTTCACCAAGTCAGATACCACTTAGTACTCTGCTCCTCTCTTTTGAAAAATTCTTTTTCACGAGTCAGACAGTAAAGACAAAACGTGCAACAGCTGACAAAATTTGACTATAGATCAATTCACGACGCTGACCGTTGCCCTGTTTTCAAACCGGATATCTAGAGCACGTATTCTCGTTCACACGTATTGACGCTGAGCGAGTTATCTGGAGAAATACAGATTTTAAGATTTTAGCAGGACAAATGCTGTTAACATTTGTAAAAGGATAGAATGTATGCAAACAACTTCTGGAGTGACTGGTGGAATTGTTAACATGAACCAGCCTTTGTTGTAGAAGTTAAATTCAGCACAAGTGTGATCATGTATTGATTTTTTTTATATCACGAACATCGTATACACCATGAGGTGATCACTTACTAAAACAGGTTTGACTGTATGATTGAAACAAGTATATAATGAGAAAACATGTAAACAAAGCGCTTATCATGTCAATGCCTATCTGAAATACAATGTCACAGCATGTCTACAAAATACAACTATTTCTTGAACTTGACATGTTAAATAGTTTAATTCAACAGTGCATACTTGTCATATAATATTCATGTATCACATATTAAATTTCTCATTTATTTTATTTGGCAGTCATACTGAGGTTTGTTGAATATAAGACATGACAACATTTTACAGTACAAGTACCTATATTTGCTCCTGTCAGGCAAAGTTTTCACGTAATTACTTATTTTAACAGGTGTTTGAATTCACTTGCTTGTTTTTTTTTCCAGCCCTACACAAAATGCGCATGCGCGGAATTTCATTTCCGTTTTCAGGATGTCAGAGGTGGGTGAAGTGATATATACTAACACTGACTATCTCGAGTTGACAAATAAACGCAGTCATTTCCAAGATACAGTTGCTGAAATCCACTGTGAGTACAAAACTCAATAAACGGCTCATTAGGTACACGAGACGACAAACAGAAATTAATGCGACTGGAAATCCGATTATATCGGCGACGAGAAACATATCTTGGTCGAGTTCTGGGTAACATTGATCCGATGCAAACTGCAGAAAAACCCATAAATAGAGTTTGATGGCACAAAACCACATAATTTCAATGATTTCTTCAGGGCACTAAGGCCAATATTTGGCCAGCTGCGTATGTGACTCCAAATATTACCAACGCGGGCACCAGATATTCCGCAGAACGCCACATAATACGAAGAATCCTGATGACAGGAAACAGGTAGATCGTCACGGCGACCTAATCCAGCAATAATACTATGACCACAAATGAGGATATGCATTTACGACCAAACTACCTGACTTTATGACTCCAAATATGATAACAACACAAAAAAAGAAAAGGGGTGTTTTCAATCACGTCCGCGCCGTAAACCATTTCAATCCTGTTTTGACTACCAAGAAAGCCTCATGGCAAGCTTACTGCTCAACACTCAATCACTCCACTCCCACGAAAGAAGTCTGGAACAAAATCAAAGCCATGAAAGGTAAGACCCCCAAAACAACACCCCAGATAACAGGAGCAGAAACTAACAAAGAAAAGGCCGAACAATTAGCACAACATTTTGCACTCTCGAGGAGCAACAGTAATCACGCTCAAACCTTTATGCTACAACGCCAAGAACTGGAGCACAAATACCCACATCTCTTTAAGGACCAGAATGCGGAGATAACCAACGAGAAATCACCGCTCAACGACAACTTCCAGCTGCAAGAATGGGACAAAGCGCTCCGCAACAAGAAATCCACTTAACCGGGAGAGGATAATCTTGGCTACGAAATCTAAAAACACTTACCTGACAACATGCAACTGATTATCCTCGATTTAATCAACCTCATCTGGAACGCTGGCAACATACCCACCACCTGGAAGCAAGCCATTGTAATAGCGATTCCAAAACCAGGAAAAGACCCCAAACTTACCTCATCCTATTGCCCAATTTCACTCACCAACACCATCTGCAAAATTATGGAGAGGATGATCAACAACAGACTCCTACACCATCTCAAACGAAACCATCTACTCACGGAAAATCAAAGCGGATTTAGGCCCAAACGATCTACCATAGACCAACTCACCAGACTTGAAGCCGACATCAAACTCGCTTTCAACGCACCAAGGAAAAAGAACCGCCATCTCATAGCCATATTCCTCTACCTAGAAAAGGACTTTGACCTAGTATGGACCAAGAGGCTAATTGCCAAACTCAACCAATATGGATTAACAGGACAAATGCACCGCTGGATCTCCAGCTTCCTCACAGGAAGACAAATTAAGACCCGGGTAGGAGATGCATACTCCGAAACATACACATTGGACAACGGAACCCCACAAGGAAGTGTGATAAGCCCCACTCTGTTCAACCTTATGGTCAACAACCTAGGAGAATACCTACATAGCACCATCAACCTATCTCAATTCGCGGATGATAGCGGAATCTGGAAAGCAGGAAACCCCAAGAACAGACACCACATCACACAGATACAACAAAGGCTGGACGACATCACCAGATGGGCGAATAACTGGGGCTTTAAAATCTCAAGTACTAAAACTGTCGGGATGCTCTTCTCCCGCCCCAACAACCGAAAACCCAAATACCCGCAACTCTACCTACAAGGCACACCCATCCAGTTCGTAAAACAAACCCACTTCCTGGGACTACTACTAGATGAACAACTCACATGGAAACCACACTTCGAAAATCTCGTCAAAAAATCACAACAAGACATCAACTTGGTGAAACACCTCAAAAGAGCTACATGGGGATCATCAACCCACACTACTTATGTTATACCGATCATTAATTAGATCAAGATGGGACTAAGGCTGCCAGGTCTACGCATCAGCCAATAACAAACTGCTATCCCAACTGGACTATCTTCAATACAAAATTCTCCGTCTATGTACTGGAACACTACCCAACACATCACTTCAAGAGTTACAAATACTAACAGGAGAACTACCCCTACAACTACGCAGAGAGGAACAAATCCTAAGACATACCACCAGGAACTCAATACACAGCTACGCAAACCCAACTAAAGCGCTAACTAAGCTATGCGAAAGATCATTCAATCAAAAACTTGTACCAAACCCACAAGCAAGCAAGAAAGTTCATACCCTCTGCGCAGAATTCCAATTAACTGACATACAAGCGGAGCAACGGCAAATCCAGGACCCCACCCCGTGGAGAAATAATACCCCAAACATCAACCTCATAGCACAAACATTCGGAGCCAAACAACAAAATCCCTGCAAGATGCCACTTGACAGTCAAAAACCACTCCAGGACCAATATACGGAATACACTAAAATATACACGGACGGATCTAAATCCAAGGAACCTAACAAAACGGCAGCAGCAGTCGTGGTACCAGAACACCAAATACACATTGGAGCTCGACTTCCAGATGACTGCTCCATCTACACAGCCGAATTTTGGGCAATCAACGAAGCACTGAAATGGATCAAAACTGAAACCCAGCAGCGGTTTCTCTCAGCATCAAACCTTAGAAACAGGTGCAACACGAAGCAGAGCAAATATGCTCGAGGAAGTGATGCAACATATTCGAGAACTTGAGACAAATCAACACACCACTGAATTCCTCTGGGTGCCATCACACATAAACCTCCCCGGGAACGACAAAGCGGACACAGTGGCAAAAAAGGACCTCCACAACAACAAAACACACTCCCTCACTTACAGCGTCCAAGAACTATACAGTCAGGTTAGACAGAAAATAAACACAAAATGGCAACACATATGGAATAACTCCAACAAGGGAAGGCATCTCCACCAACTACAAAAAGAAGTATCCAGGAAAACCATTACCCCAAAGGACATGGAAGTTAATGACTTAAGGATTATCAACAGAATCATGACAGGAAAAACACTACTGAAAGGGAGCTTCGGAAGGTACCTTAAAGACCAAGGGAACCAAACAACCAACTGTCCTCACTGCCCAATAGCAGATACGCTCGACCACATATTCAACACATGTGCCACCTACAATGTGCAGCGGAACAGCTTCCAAGAATACCAGAAACGCATTGGATCACCAACAACATACCCAGAGATATTGGATAAGACCAAGAACACAAATATAGAATTTACCTACAAAAACGTCATCTCGTACCTAAAGGGGATCCAAAAACATGGCCACATATAAACAAAAAGGAAAACACCAGCAACACAGTAAGCCAGGACTATGACAATGAGCCTAGACCCACGGCTCAGAGACAAGCACTACCAGCCGTCCAACACACCAGCACCCACTTATCCTACTAACCTATTAACCAGACTTAACAATTAACAATTAATCCTAATACACTTACCTACCAGACAACATACCAACAACAGGACCAGGACTAAAAAGGGGACTATGGCAAAACGCCAGCTAAAAAACAAGTCCCAAACCAACCTAAAAGGCATAAGGAATCGAAATCCAATGGTAACGACGAGAGAACCAGGACTACTAGACATCATAACAATGACAACAACAGGATTAAGCTGGACACAGGGTAAGTAAAACAACATGCAAACACAAAAGGACTATGGCAAAACGCCAGCTAAAAAGCAAGTCCTGAAATCAGCCTTAAAAGGCACAAGGAATTGAAAACCAAACGCAACAACGAGGGAGCCAGAAATACCATTGAACATCAGATTCAACTAGGGAAATAAGACTATGGCACAAGGACCAACTAACGGGCAAATCTTAACTAAAATACCAAGACAAAAGGTCACATAAGGGCACTAGCAACAACAAGAGAGGCAGGACTATGGCAACAACTGCCAAGCCAAAAGGCGAGTCCTAAAAAAGAACTTACACACATAAGAATCGAAATTCACCTTTAACAACAAAGGGGTGCACAGCGCCACAGACGGACACCAATAAGTTTAATCGGAAACACAGTCGCGTTGAGGGACAGACAAGAATAACAGGGCAAACAGGACCAAGACATCAAAAGCCAACCATACAGAACCATCAATATAATATAGACTAAACAACACCACAAAAAAACACTCTGTACATAGCATGCGACAACAAAAACAACACTACTCCAACACTATTCAACTAAAACAAACTAACAAAGCACACACACCCACAACAACTAACTTAACCACTAACCAACACATAATCAACTAATAACTAATACTTAAGGGAAGGAAAAAATAAAAAAAATAAAACAAATATATATATATATATATATATATATATATATATATATATATATATATATATATATATATATATATATACAAAATATATTTAAGAATATATGGATATATGTGTGTATGTGTGTCTGTATGTATGTATGTATATATATATATGTGTGTGTGTGTGTGTGTGTGTGTGTGTGTGTTATCTCTTCTCTCATCTTCCCCTCCCATCTCCCATCCCACCCCCCATGCATGACATTAACAAAACAAAAAGGGCACAATATCAATTCAAAATTGACGATTGACAGAAAATAATCAAATCAAGACAAGGAAGACAAAAGACAAGAGAGAGGCAACTGGGGAATACAGCCAAGTGAACACAGGAAAACGACTAGAATATTAACCTCCACTTGGCGGACAAGAACGAGCCCTTCCGGAAGAAGAGAACAAGGAAGGTCCAGAATCTCCACAGGGCAAGCACTAGCCCTCCAACACCGGAAGAACAGAACCAGGAAGGACCAGTACTTCCACAGGGCAAGCACTAGCCCTCCAAATCAAAAACTAAAAAACCAAACCGAAGTCCCTCCCATGGGCAAGCTCTCGCCCACACAAGAACAAGCACTGGCTCAAATCCATACCCTCCCTTGGGCAAGCAACTGGCCCACCTCCCCGTGCAGGCATTGGCACAAACCTGGGCAAGCACTGGCCCACCTCCTCGAGCAAGCACTGGCTCAACACTTCCGGATAAAAGCTCTCCTCTCCACCCATCCTCTACTAACCCCCTCACTAACAAATAGGTCCCAAAACAGGCGCTAGGAAAAACAGACTAGCGAACAACTGGGTGGAATCCTGCGTACAACAAGCCTATGTTGAACAAAGACTTTCCACTATAAGCCCACTCTTCACTTTCCTCTTATTCCACCCTCACCTTTACTAACACAAGGGGCCTAAAACAGGTGCTAGGGAAAATATACTAGCAACACCTGGGTGGAATCCTGGAAACAACAAGCTTGTGTTGCCCACATATTTTCCACCAAGAATCCCCTTCCCCCCATCCACCCCCCCCATCTCTACTCTCATCCCCTATTTTTATATACAAGGGAGGCACTTCCATTGGCAATAGAAGGCCTCATTCGATAACACCAGCGTACAAAACTACCCTGATCCTTTAGTCCCTCCGCCATCAAAAACAACAACTAATACTAACAATGCGTGATCCCCCCCCCAAAAAAAAAAGACACACACAGGGTTGCTGACACCCGGCTGATTGGTGTAATTTCGCCGTTAAAAGTACGCTTAGTACACAAAATTCCAACTACACAAGGATAAAATAGGCAATCTTCAACTCAGAAACTTAGATCAATTGCACAGGTGGCCCACACAATATTGGGAATAGGGAACGTCCACTAGCACAACTGGACAGAATTTGACATACAATCACGTCGATCCGGGCCCTTTGGAGCGTACACGGCATCAGTGGTTGGCGTCCCCCACCGGGTCCCCTTCCTCCTTTCCACCTCCTGACATACAATTAAAAAGTAGGACTATCGTACATAAAAGCGGCGTTTTTGCGGCATCATTCCTGAAGTTCCGACCAATTAAAAAGCTCAACAATTGAGCATTAACGAGTTGCAAAAGCTCTTAGTTAGCATAGGCGACTTTAATCCTTCTCAGTCAGTCAGTACCAAGCTCGTAAGAATTTATATCGGAAAACTATATATACTATAAATTTAAATACAGCAAAACAAATCTCACAAATTGGAAAAAAGAGATTCCTAACAAAGAGAGAGAGAGAGAGAGAGAGAGAGAGAGAGCACACGCATCCAAAACAAAGAAACATTCACACACTTATTTATTTTAGGTTTTTTTTGTTCTTAGCATACATTTGAAAAAAATACATATATTCTACCTTTGTCTTCAAAAACGTTCGGAGCCTTAAGCAACAATATAGATCGAAATATACTATGGAAATGTCATCTAGTTAGAGCTAGCCCTCATAGAAGAAAAGTTCAACATTAGCAAACACATTTACACTACACATGAACAAAAAAGAATGGAACAATTATAGCAAAAGTCACTACTACCAGATATCTTCAAAAGGGACAAAGGGCAAGGAAACCAGCTTTCTTGGTTCTATGTCAAGAGAGAAGGAAGTACAAACCCAGGTAGAAATAAGCAAGGGCTAGGGTGTATGGAAATCGACTCGGTGACGAAAGTCATGGGGAGAAAGTATGAGCCCAGGCCCAAGCAACAAAGGGATAACAAAACTAGTTAAATATGACTGAACTAAACAAAGAGAAACTTCGATAATATTTCTTACACCAAAATAAAATATTACTATTTTTCATTCATAACAAGAACACATAAGAGAGGGAGGGCAAGGGAAATACATTATTTTTAGCGATTAAAATTGAGAAACACGAGGAGACATCTCTAAGTCCTAACCAGTAAGATATGCTGGGAAGGGGCTAAAAGGAAAAATGATGTGACAGTTTCAAAGAAATCTTGGATACCATAATACAAATTTTTGATTGTGTAATAACATCTTTTCAGTATGCATGCAGTCCGTGCGAGAACTGTGACTTGAGCTCACAACATATGCAAAGTGAATTGGGTAGTATGGAACAACGCAAAATTCCAGTTATGGAGAGCTATTTCAAGACGACGAAAGTAGACACCAATGAAGGATTGCTTTTGGAATGCAGATACACAGAGGGAGCGCAGGACATTGACGCGTTGCATATACCAGACATAAATAGACCATGAATGGCCCAGATCCGAACAGCATTGACGGCAGATGGTCACATAGACGAAGCTGAGGCTTTGAACTACAAAGGGAGAAACGGAAAATATATCTTAAGACCCAAGGCGAAGAAACTTATTCTATAAAATGGAACGTTTCAAGTACTGGGAAAAGATGTGACAATTAGAGAACCTTCGCCGATTAGAAGACCGATGAAGAAAAAGAAGGAAGAGTTATTCCTGATTAATATACCGTACGAGATTACGTTGGAAGAAACAGGCGTTCCGAAGAGAAATTTCGGATGAAAGTACACAATGCGAGATGGGCGTTACACACTGGATTGAGATATCTAGACCCCGTACCATGGACATGCACCACACCTACAATCAACCTACACTCTATCAAATACGGATCTAAACAGGACCAACCGCTTGATATAAAGACTAAAATCCTAGCTGAACTAGACGAGTTATATCAAGACTACACCAAAATCTAAAGTGATGGATCCAAATCATCCGATCACAGCAGAACTGAAGCTGGTGCAGTTATGCCAGGAGAAAACATCGAGCTAGGAGCACGAATCCCTGATGGGTGTTCCATCTACACCGCGGAATTCTGGGCAATAAATGAAGCTCTAAAATAGATTAAATCAACCGATGCACTGAAGTCTGTTATCTTCCGCGATTCTCTAAGTGTTACAAGATCCCTGGAATCAGGTAACTCTACGAACAGGGAAATTTTTTTTAAAGGCAGTTAACCTCTTATTCAAAAACTTAATATTAAAGAACACTACAGTGGAATTTATGTGGACACCATATCATATTGACATAACTGGCAATGAAAGTGCTGAGAAAATAGCCAAAGCCAAACTGGACGAGCTGAACCAGACACAACTCTCTTACTGTACCAAGAATTCTGCAGCATTACAAGACAACAAATTAATGATAAATTGCAGAAGGAATGGGACGTTAGTTCTTCGGGTACGGAAATTATATTCCATTAAAAAACAACAATAAACAAAAAAGGAATTATGCAGAAACATAAAAGTCCCTAAGCTAGCTAATAAACATAATATTATAATTATAAACAGAATCAAGGTTGGAAAAACATTGCGAGCTAGCAGTTTCGGGAGATTCCTCCCAACTGTCTGTTCTGCCCAACACCTGAAGACCTCCAGCATATGTTTAATGAATGCCCACGTTACTACGTACAACGGAATTAGTTCAAGATCAAACAACACCAGGTAGGTGCACCAACAACCTATCTGGAATTCTCAATGTAGAACACCATTTTGGAATTTATAACTGATATACGGAAATGAGGGAAAATTAAGCCGCTATCCACCAACCATCAATTACACAAACCTTTCAACCAACATGAAGATTACACACATTTAGTCCGCATCAAGAATACCAGTACCCAATTATCAATTTCCCAAACTCACTAACTGGAATAGTAGTTGATAACCGCATCCTGGACGGTGTGCAGGGAAGACAGGGAACGTGAGGTCATTCGGACCTGTTATCGCTTAGGCTACTCGAACCCAGCCAGGGTCGAGAAGGAATTCCCTGCCCTGCATACATAGGGCTAGGATGCGGCTATTAATCTACACAAGCAATGTCAATAGCTAACAGGTATATTATCAGAATACCTAAAGCAATGCCAATGGATAATGGTAAATATAATCAACAACAATAAGTAATGTCAATAAAGAATATGTCATTAACACATATGTTATGGAGAAATTACTTAATTATCATACACATTAGGCAGTAATAGAAACTGGACAATTTACTTAACAATACATGCTAGGTAACCAGTTACTAACCCCTAATCTATTTGCTCAATCTTACGTCTCCATAATGATATTGTGTAAGGCACATAAATTTAACTTACAAACTAACCATAAAAATTAGATGACATAAGGTGACTTAATCCTCAACCACCAAATCCAGCCGCACAATGTGGCAACGATTACGAACATTACAATAAAATAGGAATATCACTTCGATTATTACCCCAAATATATCTATACCGTGGTCTAAAAAACCCACGAACATCAGGTTCGTCTGCACAATACAGCAACCTAAATAGTACACAGGATACACAGACCCCAAAGTTAGCAAGTATAAGGTGGCTAATGCAAAGCCATCAGGCCCCTCGCAAAAGGCGGAACAGTACTCCTACACAGTTTCTAAGGACCCGACGAAATGTACACGCAAACACAATAATTCCATTTGGCATTAAAATCCAATTAGCTACAAGCCTTACCCATTTCATTCTCTACTACTTGCAAATAGCACAGTGTCAAACCATTCCAAATTGTGTCAAGACGACATTTCAGTTTTGGAAAAGGGATCCGAAATTGTACCCTTGATTCAACGCGTGCCTTCCGTGACGCCGGTGCGGCTGTCCTGCCTCGTTCCTCCCTTGCCTCGAACAGACATGACACTTAAAAAGTTTGCAGTGCACAAATAAATGCTTGTGGGGGTGAGGCTCTGGTTCCCCCATACAATAAATTACAAAATGCCCCGAAGTGCTTGTACACACGGAACCAGGATAATGTCACCTGTGTGGGCTTTAATCCCATCAAACTACAGTACAGACTTAAATGTAGACAAGTGTGAACCAATTCACACTCATCCAGCGTACAGTCTATGTTGATTAAGAATTATTGCCCCTCGACACCAATGAATTAAATAGCATACTTTGTATGCATAAACTTGAACGGAAGTGTGTCTCATATTCCCTCGGTACGATAAATTAAGAATCACACCTTGTGGGAATTAATCAGACGCACATGCCCGATTGGGCGCAAGCGTCTTTAATCCAAGCAGAGTAAGTAAACCATGAATAGATAGCTGTGGAAAGGTTTTGTGTCTCATGGGATTGGCTACTCTGTCATGACATTCGGACTGGGGTCATCCAGACATCCTGAAACAAGAGGCAAGTTCTAACATCCAAAATGGATACGTCCGCAGAGGTCATGGGAAGTTACACGGTTACAAGTAGACACATGACTTTAATAGTAATAATAATAATAATAATAATAATAATAATGATGATGATGATGATAATATTAATGACGACTTAATAGAGCGCTTATATTCTTTAAACAAGCTCTAAGCTCTGTACAACACAGCACAAAAGGGAATAAGAACAGTTTGCACACAGACAACACAAAACACATGAAAATGTCTTACAAAACATTTAAAAACAAATGGATTATTACACAAAAAGACAGGAACAAACACACAAATGGGTTTACTCAAAATAACCTAAAAACTCAGAACGAGTTCACAATACAGTTTCGATCTAACAATAATGAAAAATTGATGAATGTAAAATTTATTCTTGGTGGTGGAAAAGATGTGTCTTCCGTGCACTTTTGAATGTGAACATGGTCTCTTTGTGTCTGAAATCCAGAGGCATTTTATTCCAAATAGCTGTTCCTTGACATACAAATGAACGTTGACCATAGGACTTATATATTTACCTTGGTAATACTACGAATACGATTGCAGATGATGAGGGTAAGCTTTCAACAGGAATATACACATCGGTAATATCGGATAGGTGTTTCCGACCAGAGGCAGTCAACGAAATGTAACAGAGGGAAAAGATTTTGTTTTTGATTCTACTGCGTACAGGTAGCTAGTGGAGTTTGTGAAGACGTGGGGTGATATAATCAGTTCTTGGTACTTTAAGAATGATCATAGATGCATTGTTTAGGACAGCTATGAAAAGTAACTCCTAGATATCTAATTGATTCTGTAAATTTAATGGGAATGTGGTTAATATTAATTGTTTCTGGTAAATTTGGGTTTGAGAAACTCATTGTGAGGCAACGAACATGACTTCAGTTTTATCATCGTTCATCTGTAGCTTATTATTATCCATGACTTAACATCGGAGACGCACATCTCTATGCTTTGGATGGTGGAAACAACTTCATTGGACAGCTAGACTTGTACAGTTGAGTGTCGTGGGACACAGGATGGCGATTTATAATACTAGATATGAATTGTGTGTATAGAATAAAGAGAATTGGTTCTATAATAGAGCCACGTAGGACTCAGTAACAAAGATTATCTGGTCTGAAATGTTTATCCATTTACTGAAACAACTTGGTTTCTTTCAGTTAGGTATGACTTGAATCATGACAAAACAGTACTGTGGATGCCAAACACATGCTGCAGATGGTGAAGCATGATATCACCGTCAGTTTTAACAAAGGCTGCCGATAAGTCAAGGAGTGTGAGAACTGAAATCTTACCGTCGAACGAAGAAGAGAGAAGGTTATTAGCAACGTTTAGGAATGCAGATTCAGTGCTGTGACGGGCCTTAAGCTGACTGGAAATTGCGGAAGAGATTACGTAAATTTAAGTGAGACGCTATTTGAAATAGAACTACTTTTTCTAAGACTTTTGACATCAATGAGAAGTTAGATACAGGGCGATAGGTTTTCAAGTCGTTGGGGCAAGGGTTGCCTTTTCAAAAGGTCTGTACAATAACAGTTTTAAAAAGTGATGGAAAAACACCAGTAGAAAGAGAAGTATTTATGACGTCAGTCAGAGCAGGCATTATAGCATCCAACACTCAAATAGCAGTGATGTAGGAACTGGATCAACTTTACATGACTTTGGGGCACACTTTTCTTTTAACTATTCGTAGAAAATCTCTAGATGTAGGCTCAAATGTTGTGAACAGAATTTGTTGGAAATTCTGTATCATAGCTGTGAGATGAGAAAGGGTCAGGTTATATGATGCTGTCAGGTTGATCTTTGATAGTTGTCACTTTGTCTCGAAAGAAATTAGCAAACTGATCTGGTAGATTATATGTGGAGGCTGTGGTTGGTAATGGTGTAGATTTGATCCTCGCCAATAATTGTCCGTGATGCAGAATAGCTGTTTGCATTAGGCACTCTCAGTGATTTTTGTACTGAAGTAGATGGATTTTGCTGCATCAGTTATATTTGAAACATTCGCTCTCAAAATAAGTCTAAACCCGCTTGAAAAGTCGTTAGCACTAGCGACCTGGTGAAAGTGGATTAGCGATTCCGATATGTTCCAATACGCTGAAGAACTAAGATATCTAGCAGGGCTAACACCCGGTCCGAGACTGGAGTTTTGCAAAATGTTGTTTCACGCACCTATGACCTCTCCTGAAAATTTACATTTCATATAATACCATATATTTTATACTGAACTGAACATACAGTATAGTATGAACCATGGATATTGAACGGTATCTTGCAAAAAGTCAGAAGGTAGATCGGGATCACCACAGGCGAGAAAATCATATGCATATACACTTGCATCAGAAATATCGATGGCTTCAGATATATCCCAGATGGCTACACAGGAGACGGCATAAAAAGTTTACTTCTAGAATTAATATGTCCATTTCTCACAAACGTCAGCAAGCTGCCTGATTATTATTGGCCTCAAGTATTAGCCGGTCTAAAAATTTCTGTCCTAGCATCATACTGTTTTCTTGTAGACACGATTTTTCGCAAGCATTTTATCCAGAGTATGACAAAAGATTTCACAACAGAGACTATGGCGATATTAGAGTGTGCCACCGTAGATGTGCTCTGGCAGCAATTCGTCTAGGCTGCGACCTATAAGTGAAGCGCAAGGATTTTATTTCATATAAATCAGATGTCATCATAATATACCTTCTTGAAGCTGTTGGATCGCTAACTAATTTTGTATCCTCATACTGCTCGCTGGCCGCACGCGCATTATTTGTGGGAGCTGCCAAATAAACCGGTAAACTTGTTGTAGTTCGTTTCTTGGTGATCATTTCAGGTGACGTCATAACTACTTGTCAAAAACTGTTGCGTGTAGTTGCCGTCTATGTAACTGAATTCGATGGAAACTCTACATGTAATTGGAGAGTAGCTGCCATCATACAATCTGTCTCTATATATTTATATGATTTCAGTATAAAGAAATGTCATTGCAGTAATATTATTTAATTCTTCTATTAAACGCAAAGTCCTTAGGCCAGTAGGCGGCTTTGGCACAACAAAATACACAGTAATGTATCATCGATATATTTCGTGTTTGTTACTGATTTTTAACAGCGACCGCGATCATATCATTGTGTGTTTCGATATTTATGTCACCTGTCATAGTTCCGTCACATAGCGGGAGCACACGTGACACATAAAACATCTGACTGCCAACGATTACCGACGACAAGCTTTGGCAAGCAGAAATACGCACATTTAAGAAATAATATTGGTAGCTTATGTTAGCGTAACTGCTGTTTCTCGCAATATTTAAAACCCCTTTCAGTCGGAATCGATTCTTGAGGCTACCATTGCGGAGTAAGCGCGCAGAAGACGAATTCCATAAAAAGATTGGTGAAGTCCTAATAGGGCTCCCATGAATTGAAGCTTGCGATGATGACGTTCTTGTCTTTGGAGTAACGCTGGAGAAGAATGATAAGACATTAGTCAGCGTGCTATAGGAAAACGGGAAATTGAAGTGAGCCTCATGAAATTCGCAGTCGAAATGAAAGAAGTTCCATATTTCGGACACATCCTTATGTCTGAGGGCACTAATCCAGACCCCACAAAGATTTCTTCAATTAACAAACGAAACCGCCATTTTAATGGCCAAGAGTCTGCGACGCTCTTTCGCATAGTGAACCAATTTGCGAAATTTGCTAACAAGCTTTCTGATGCTACGAAACAATCGCTCCAGCAAATAAGGTAACATTCAGACTTCGCTTGGGATGTACAACACGATCAAACTTTCAAAAGTTTTCGAAAAGATCAGATAATAACGCAAGTCCCGTTCTTGGCATATTATGATCCTAGCAAAAAGCTTACTCTTCAAGTTGACGCGTCGTAGTACGGTCAAGTTGAAACTCTGTTACAAGACCGACAGGCCTATTGCTTTCCAGTCGAAATCTCTCACACTGACAGAAGTCAGCTATACTCAGATTGAAAAAAGAAATGTTTGCAATGCTTTTCGGTTGCAAACACTTTCATCATGCTATCGGACGAAAGGTGAAAATCGAACTGGATCACCCCCCCCTCCCCGACAGAGCTAATTCTAATAAAGCAGTTACACGCTGTGTCACCTCACAACGCGCCATGCTTCAGTTTGTAAAAGTATCATATCATGACCGAACACAGATCGGGTAAAGAAATGTCAGTAGCCTATGCACTTACACGCAAATTCTTACCAGAAAACTGTAGTGAAGGTATGAACAAATGGGCATGTCTATGAGGCGCCGTAGCGGACAAAAGTTGGTCCAATGAGAACGTTGCCGTTGAAATATCGATGTCGTATGTCGAGAAATCCAATATCACGTGTTGGATCAAATTGCATGTCCTTAAAGTTCCATTTTCAAGATCGAGATTTTAGATTTTATGTGTTGAATTATACAGTAGTGGTTTAAAGTTCTATTTCCTATGTCGACGTTTTACGGTGTATGTTTTGAATTACACAGCGGTGGTTGAAATTTTTTGTATCATATGTCGAGAATCCCTGATTCACACGTTGTACGTAATTGTTTGTGATGAAAGTTCCATTTCATATGGCGAGTATTTAGATTTCATCTGTTGAATTTCACAGAAACGAGAAGCAGCCTCCTTGTTTAAAAATAACGCGGTTCTTTCATGAGAGCGACCTGTAGCGAAGAAATTCATAGTAATTCTCGACCTGTGAATGGTAACTTTCAAACTGTAAATGCATGAAATGTAATGGCATCTCATAATTGAATGCACGAATGATGTATCATAATACTCGATATTGCTTTGAATTGTTAAAGTGGACAATGTGTAATGTTATTTTAACACCAACACATCATTTCACCATATAAAAATAGCAATTCTGACGTGCGCAATAAAATGTCCAACCACCGCTGTGTAATTCAACAGATACAATTTAAAAACTCAACATACGAAATGGAACTTTCAGCACAATCAATGTGATTCAACATGTTAAATTGAAACTCGAGACATATGACATTAAAATTTCAACAACCGCCGTGTAATTCAGAAGATACAAGCTAAAAACTCGACATTGGACATAGAATTTTCAACCAGCGCTGTGTAATTCAACAGATGAAATCTAAATACTCAACATATGAAATGGAACTTTCAACATAAACTTTTTGAACCAATACGTAAGTTAGGAATTCTCGACGTATGACATTGAAATTTCAACCACTGCCGTGTAATTCAAACGACACAACCTAAAGCCTCGACATAGAAAATATAACTTTCAACCGCTCCTGTTTAATTCAACAGATACAATCTAAAATCTCGATGTAGAAAATGGAACTTTAAGGACAAGCATTTTTTATACAACACATGAAATTGGAATTCTGGACATATGACATTAAAATTTCAACGGCAACGTTCCGATTGGACCCGCTTTTTTCCGCAACGGCGCCTCATAATGTCTGTACCCTTGTCTCAACCGTACCGAGCATCGATAAGATAATACAAGACTATGAGAAGTGACAGATGTTGACACGGAGTTCATGATGCGAGTCATTCTAATTGGCTGGTCCCAGATCAGAAACGCGTACGGTCTTTCGATTTTAGCCATCGTAATAAATTGTGTGTTCTTAATGATATTGTTTTCAGGGGATAAAAAATATACCCCATCTATGACAATTACCATGCTTAACAAACAATATGGCCAATATGACTAGTTTACTTAAAATAATAAAGAATATTTGGCTACAAATAATACAGCCACTGCTTTGATATTGGATTACTAAGAATAGGAACCTCAATAACAAACCAAAGGGATTCTTGTCTCCTCGCGGCATCCCAGAAGAAGTCACATTTGATAATGAATAATTCATTAAAGAATGGGGTTCTGTCAATGCTAGCCCATTTCACACATAATCAAAGGACTTGTTGAAGGAGCAGTCCAAATGATTAAAACATATTTACCAAGGCGAAGACAAGCCACACTGACATAATGAACGAGGCCATTAGGATAGAACCGATCATCATTCATTAATTCATGCTTCTTCGGAGAATACTAATGCTATGCACTGAGAACCTAATTAAACCACCCATGAGGTGATTCATTTTTATCAACACATCACAGTAAAAATTCCATTCATTACGCGATCTGAGCGTGTCGTGAAAGCAAAGTCGCACTATCAGTGTGAAAGCCAACAAGGAACAATGAAGTTTACCAGCTGAAACACTGTATGTTAAATCAATGAAGCTGGCCTCTGACCACAATTGGGATCCTCCCCCACGCCCGACCTCCACCAGGTGAGGTTTTCAAAATCTGGAAGATATTCCGAAGAATTATTGCCTTGTTTGCATGGTCTGTTTGCCACTGATAATTAACTTATCGTAATAACTATGAAAGGGTAGACTTGAAACGTTATGAAAGTTTATAGAAAGTGGTGTTTACTTTTGTAATGAAAATAGCAGATTACCGGTATATAGTGTCTCTTTTTCTGGGCCATGCAGACGCTTTCCGGTTACTCTACAAGTCGATCAACATAAAATGAAACTATGCATGCTTTATTGAACTAAGATGTATTAATGTGTAGCAAGAAGTGATAGAGATATATCAGTTCTGGTTGAAGTGGTGTACTGTTGAATGTTTATACATTAAATAGAAGAAAAATAATTGTTGTATGAAGCCAGCAGCAATATGTTTGATATAGGGCAGTCATTGAACAAAGTGAACATTTGTAAGTTACACTAAATCTAATCAAATCCATATTTTTTTAACTGAAAGTGTGTGACTGTCGACTCAAGCGTGGCAATTTATTTGAAGAACATTAAATTCACTATCTTTGTAGTATTGTGCATTTCATGGAAGCTGAGGTGATGGGACTTAAAATTGATTTTATCTGGATGCTTCGACACATCTCAGTTAAATACCGATCTCTTACCTGATGTTCTTTAAACTATTCATAAACCGTATGAATCTTGCACAAAACAGTTGTGTTTTACTTTCCAAAATCAACGTCTCGCACATTGCTTATTTGTTTTTGGGTTGGAGCACCATTCAACAACCTCATAAAAAGTTAATGCATATATTTTCAAAGTTTTATTTTGAAGTGTCCTTATATGAAGTGTCCGTATATATTATACGACATGCTGTAACTTTTGTGCTTTGGAAGCAAATGTTGCACGTGTCAGAGTATAATTTTGTATTAGTATGGCTCTATGAATCCAACTATTATTCATAAGGTCTTTAATTACACATTCTTCTACAGGTCCTAGTAGATACGTGGCAGGTTTGGGGTGAATATCAAAGGAGTCGCGTCGGTCGTTCTTCAATGGTTTGGTTTTTGGTGTTTTACGGCACAACAACATAATTAGGTTATTTAGTGCTGAGGCAACTGGATTAGAGTGCCTGGCTCAAGTACACACCACGGTAGCGTACCCAGACAGGTTCGATGATCGGATTCGAACCTTCGATCGTGAGTCCGGCACGCTAACCACTGATCCACCGCGGCTCCATTTTCTCGAGTGGCCTTTAGTATTTGTACTGGTATGCATGATTCAGTAGTTATAGGTTCATTATCGGAGTCGGTGAGAGTTTCTTCTTAGTTTTCAAGAACATTCTTAAGGATGACACGAAAAACTTGAATTAGATGGTGCTGGCTACAGGACTTTTCACACTATACAGAAATGAAGATTATTATTACTTTTTCGCGGTGAATAGTCAAGTGGTGGGAAATGAGGTAATTGAATTTCCCGAAACAATGCATCGATAGTGTATCGTCAGTAAAAATAAGCGAAGAGTATTTTTAGCCTGTGGAACTTTATTTCATTTTCAGCATTTAATGATGTTGTGTGCATATCCCCAGTTAACCTGTCCTGTACGTATACAAATAATGAATCAACCCATGTTGTTGAAAACGGCGATCTACATCCAATTCTAGTTAAACAATAACAACAATGTCGAATATTGTAGACTAAATAGAAAAACAGACGCTGTTCAGAGGCCACCTATTAATCGATATTATCGGTATAAAATTTAGGAAAATTGTTGTTATCTTAAAGTCTTTAATCCACGTTTCTCTCGTCCTCTGTTTTCGGTTTTTTGTTTCTATTCATGGTTACACGGAGTTCTACATCTTACCCCAAAGGACCTTGTTTTCTCATTTGAACTGTGGATATTTTTCCCATTTCCATGTTGTAATCATAGGGATTAGAAGCACTGTTTAATCAAAACCTATCGCATAGGCATGAGCTAGCCATGCGAAACAGCCATAACACGATGTAAATATGTAGGTAATTTAGGTAAAAGATAATGGACAGAACTTCCCAGCTGGCAAAATACACGCCACTCGCATTTAAATCCACGTAGCAGACAATAGATTGAAATACAGATTTAAACATTATATTGCTACTAAAGCAATAAATTTACAAAAGGAAAATAAATATGTTCACATGATCTTGCAAGCTTCTCTTCATTGTAAAAAATCACATGACGAGTAGGAAATAAATGATTAACGTGAACGAAATATTAAATATAAAATAAGGAACAAGAAAAGAAAAGGTATCATAGAAAACAGATAACGGTGTTAATAGAAAGTAATGGAAAGTGATGGCTTTTCCTCCAATTTACTTTGTATAAATTTCATTCCATCTAATTGGTGCTTCAACACATACATATTTTATAGTATAAATAAGTCCATATTGTTACTAGCGGTCACTACCGACACGCATTAGACAGATAGATAGATAGATACATAGATTGATAGATACATAGATAGACCGATACATAGACGAACAAATTACTGCCACTTTAAAAATAGAAAGCGTTACATAATTTAATATTTCTTTATATTACACAGTCAGTTTAGAGAATCTTATGATCAGTTTTGAGGTGATACTCTCGATTGTTTAATATCAATTGGTAAATCCTGCGTTGCAGTAGATCCTTTTGATGTCAACATTTTTTATTCTCTTCATTTTTATTTAGAAGACAACAAGCTTTGACCAAACTTTTACCCCATCCAAACTTGAAAACATGTACACATTATCTCATGATAATGAGATTGGTGCTTTCACGTTTAACTTGTTATGTATCGAGATCACATCATTATAGATTATTGAGCTTTTTCATAATGTAACTTTGTGTCACTATTTACCAGAACGAATGATTTCATTCACTGGGCTAGAGTAGATATAGATTTCCTAGTCATTCAGTTGTTCTATAACTGCATTATCTCTGTCAAATGCAGAATCATGAAAAATACAAGTGTGCTAGCAATGTCATGTACAGAACTATGACAAAATACATGTGTGCTAGCAGTGTCATGTACAGAACTATGACAAAATACAAGTGTGCTAGCAGTGCCATGTACAGATCTATGACAAAATACATGTGTGCTAGCAGTGTCATGTACAGAACTATGACAAAATACATGTGTGCTAGTAGTGATATGAACAGGACCTTGAAACAATAAAAGTACGATAGCAGTGTGATGTACAGAACCATTACGAAGTACAAGTGTGCTAACAGTGTCGTGTACAGAACACGAAACAATACAAGTGTGCTGGCAGTGTCATGTACAAAATCATGACAAAATACAAGCGTGTTAGCAGTGTCATGTACAGAACCTTGACAAATACAAGTGTGCTAGCAGTATCATGAACAGGACCATGGAACAATATAAGTGTGCTAGCAGTGTAACGTACAGAACCATGACAAAATACAAGTGTGCGCAGTGTCTAGTTTAATCCAGCTTTAAAATGTTTGACTGTGCCATGCTCTCTCAGATTCATATTTACGTAATATAGTTTTCCTGTTCGTTAAATGTTGTTTGATGCCGAAATATTTGTGATATTGGTTTTCCTGCTTCACAACCACTTCAGTTACACATCCGTTAAGTATGAACGCGGAACGTAAAATACTGCCTTTAAAAGAACGAAAGGTGCTCTGTGGATGTAAATAATTAGCCAAAAATATAGCGTATTTTCTTTTAAGCAGAGGCATACGCATGGGTACATTATACGTAATTGGAGCCTTAAACCCAGTTCCATTTTCCTTTTATCGCTGTCACCTCACAGGTGGAAGCAAACAAAAACGGAGAGAACTCTGCCGGGATGAATTTTGATAGTGGGTATCTACAATAGAATTTTTTAGTAAAAACGAGTCGCGCAGCATGTCATGTTTAAATTTCCAAAAAGTTTACTCTTGGAATCAAATCCTAAAAGCTAGCATATTTGACACAGCAGAAACTATCGAAAAATCCCCTTACTAATCCGGCAAAATGTTTATTTTCTACTCTCCGTATCACCGCTTCCTTGGCAATCATAATATTCTCTCACCATCCCGTTGTTTATAGCCGCCTACCTATTTTAAAAACAGCAGGCAACAAGAATATCAAAAGACATAAAACTTAGTAATTTCATTCATTGATTGATAATTTCTAACCTGACTGTCTCCAGGGGTCCACAACACTGCCAGCTCGTTGGCGTTTCAAATCAAACGGGAGTTTCTTTAGCAACGCGGTCACCATATATGCTTGGGCCAGTCTATGTTTTCAAGCAATATATGTGACGTAGTTCACCGTCTTTGAAAATCTTATTAATTCCGTAAATTTTGGATTTACATCTCTTTGGACACATGTTTACAAGAGTTTCTCCTATTTCTTTGTTCAATTTGTTTTACAACTGGACATAGTAAATATCGACCGCAGACGGCACAGACTTTACTGCAATGGACTATTCTAGAAATCAGAAATGGACAGCGAGCAGTCTGTTTTCTGGTTTACATGGGGAGCTTCCGTTGCGTTGAAAAGCAAATAAGTTGACAGCGTTAGGGACCACTTGGCTATAATCAGTTAGAAATTATAAATCAAAGAATGAAATGACTACGTTTTTCATCGATTTTTATATCATTGATGCTTTTTGTTCTTAAATCGGTAGCAGGGTATAAACATGTGGGAGAGTGTGCTAATGCTATATTAGACCAACTATTATGTAAGACCACTATTTTACTATGGTGATATCACTTTACTGGTTTCCTTGCTATATCTATAATGTCTTTATGCTTGATAATCATTAATAGTAATTTTTCGCGGAAATAGACATAAATAAATCTATACAAGCTACAGCTACTTGCCTAAATGATTAGATGCGTGAAAGTAAAAGAAAAAGGTCATATATAATTTCAACTGGTTCGTCAGGTTTTGCGTTTTTTATTTGCCCCCTTCTGGTCGAAATTAGAACACATCCGATATAAGATCGGTGAGCGGAAGGAGCTAGCAAAGCGGAACGGGCAATGCAACTGGAGAGAGAGAGAGAGAGAGAGAGAGAGAGAGAGAGAGTAGTTTTGGGGCTTCCAATTCACGCATCTGTGCATTTAGGCGTTTGTAATTAGTCACTGATTTAACAAAATGTAGACAGAAAAACTGGACACTAATTGACAAACTACACTAATATTAATGAATTTGACAATTTCTAGGAGCAGACGTCATAATATACAAAATGCACAGGACATTCATAGTTGCATGGACTAGTTTCATAAAATGGAACCTACGTAATTTCTTAACATAGGAATTATCGGGGTATTCTAATACATAAGTGTTTAATTATTTGAGATATGAATGCTTCTTTGTGCTGTGTTAGGTATTTTGGTCGTGTGTCGTAGTTCTTGGTGTAAAATACAAATCTGCGTGGAAAGACGTACTGGTGATCATACAAATGTGAAGCAAGAAAACCCATACAAGTATGAAGTTAGAGTTTCGTAATGTGTGGTCATTAGGTAATCAGAGAAAAAATTAATTTTAGTATTTGAGCGTTTAAGAACCATTCAGTTGACAATGTCTGTAGCTTTAAGGTCCTTGGAAATAGAGAGGAAATATGGACCTCAAAGCCACTGTCACGAAGGAGTGTTTTGATTCGCTCTGTAGTAAGCCCACATATAGTAAGCCCACATAAACTGAAGATATTCTATATATATATATATATATATATATATATATATATATATATATATATATAATACTGGCGGCAGTCTGATGCAGCTGAAAGAGAGCTTTTGATGGAAAGGGAGCTTACTCTTGCAATTTTGTTGGACACTCGTGTCATGATTTCATTAGGTCTGAAATTTTGGAATACACTATTATTGAACGACAAGCCGAATATTGAATTTTTTTTGGGTTACAAACGTGTGTTCAACGCTGTGAAAAGGTATTTTCAATGACAACGTCGGAAGATTCTGGCCAGCAATCCATCTGGATGCATTGTGCTTACACTTAGATAAAACACTTTCTTTCATTACGTATCTCCCTATTCATGCTCATGTTAGGACCGGAATAACAGAAATATACAAGAACAGATCTGAACTATTCTGGAATATTTACATAGTAAGATCTTCAAAGTAAAAGAAAATGAAAAAATATATTAGTTCCTATTAAATTAATGGTCAGTAAGTGAGATACTGTGTATTAATATAGCAAAGTTTTTAATCACAGATCAGGATTCAGGATTTCTTGTGGAGTGTACTCATTTCCGTTCCGTTTGTAATGTAGGAACACATATAAACATTTGCTAAAATGTGGCTTTTTTGAGGCGGGGTCAAGGACTATCCATGTCAGTCTCTGTTGGGTGTAGGTTTCACTTCCACGCAAGCATTTGTGTGCATGGTACATGCTGCTGAATGACTGCAGACTTAGTACATCGTTTGCACGTGCTTGCACCTATGATTTGCACACCTAATGCGATGCTGATACGGGTGTTAAAGGTACATAGTAACATTTGTAACAAGGATAAAGTGTAAACAATGACATGTGTAACATATGTAAAATGTAAACACTGACAGGTGTAACAAGAAAAATTGCCAGCTTGTAACGATTAGAAAAAGTGTTTCATATATGAGTGAGTTTTCCTATTCGCTTTGGATAACGTAATCTCTTGTAAGAATATCTACCAACTTTGCACGTTTTTGTTCAAATATTTCAGGGTTATCATTTTATTATAATTATGTCTAAACATATTGTACTTTAATTGTTTAGTGATTTTCATCTATTCATTTATTGTGACGTATTCATCTTGATGTACGTATTAGTGGAATGCTAACATATTGCTGAGTGTGAGGGTCAGAATGCATTTGTGGAATACACATTATTGATATTTAGTTAATAGATAAAAATGATGTCAGCTGTTATTTTCATGATATTTACTAAATGAAGCCAGTCCAGGCTTCCATATTAAAGGGCCGTTTTCAAGTCGGCTGCATGTGGATGATTTGAACACATATAGGAAAGCCATTAAATATATCGGATTTTCCTTAAAATTTAGGCAGGCATACTTTTATACTTTTCTCCAAGTGGTTTGCCGGTTGGTATCTTAACTCTGTAACACAATGTGTTCGTCTATATCTTTCTTTCTAGCTAGGTAATATATGTGTGTCTCCCTGTATTTATTTTAATTTCAAAAGCAACGAATCACTTGTATAATACCTTATGAGAAAGATTCATGTTTCTTAAAATAATTTTGCAGCAGTGAACATAGTTGTTTTTTCAGGTCGCTTGTTCATTGCTTTTCGCAGAAATACGAAAAAGAGGTTACAAAATCAGTGAGCTTAGGAAAATGAAATCTGAGGCATTAACAACAAAGCGCTAGAAAAGTTCTCTTTTTTTCAAGTTCAATATACACCCGGTTTCTGCAACACATTATAGTAGAGTACATTTTACAGATTTGCATCCAAATTTTCCTGAAGCTATTGGATGATGCATTTTTGTTAGGGCTTACAAACGAGAAAAGGGACCTTTTAGTGCAATGCAAACCATCAAATATCAACAAACTTGGTTGTATTAAGCGTAAATTTAATTTTAGTAAACTGAGATTTTATGAATTAATTGAGTCATAGTAAAACTCCTCAAAAGATGTAGACATTTTTAAATTAAAAAGCATATCTCATGGACTGCGCCGGTGGCCTAGTGGTTAGAGCGTCCGCAACTTCTCGTGAGGTCGTGGGTTCGAACTCCGGCCGAGTCATACCAAAGACGTATAAAAATAGTATTTGCACCTGCCTCGCTTGGCGCTCAGCGCTAAGAGGTTAGTGCTAGGACTGGTCGGCCTGGTGTCAGGATAATGTGACTGGGTGGGGTATGATGCTACATGTCTGCAGCATGATGCTTCAGTACTAGACATCACTATAAACTCTCACACTGCAGACATCGTAGCGATATGACTGAAATATTGTGAAAGCTACATTAAAAATCCAAATCACACACACACACACACACACACACACACACACACACACACACACACACATCTCATGTAAAACGCAAACAATGATACATGTGAAGCATTGTTTAAACTGTAGAAAGCAGTATTGATTGATTGACTGATTGATTGTCGAACTTGCTATTTTGATATATACCGTTTAGACACAATTACTTGAGTTTCAGGCACGTACGTGAGCTTTATTGGCGTCTCAAGTGCCTGCTTTGTTTACATGACGTCAAAGGAAATCCCGCCAACACAAAAAGATGTGGAAAACGTGATTTTAAAAGGTAATCTATGCGGAAAAAACACAATCAACAAAAGACACCATATTATTAATACCTTGTTTTGCACTTTCTAATTCCTCCATCAAATTTGTACCGAGCCATCTTATTGACGAAATGAATAATTATTTTGAAAGTCATGTGATAGTCATGTGACAGTTCATTAACTTATTTACTGATATGCATTATGTAGACCGTTATATGTTTTGGTTATTTACTGATATGCATTATGTAGACCATTATATGTTTTGGTTATTTACTGATATGCATTATGTAGACCGTTATATATTTTGGTTATTTACTGATATGCATTATGTGGACCGTTATATGTTTGGCTATTTACTGATATGCATTATGTAGACCGTTATGTGTTTTGGTTATTTACTGATATTCATTATGTAGACCGTTATATGTTTTGGTTATTTACTGATATGCATAATGTAGACCATTATATGTTTTGGTTATTTACTGATATGCATTATGTAGACCGTTATATATTTTGGTTACTTACTGATATGCATTATGTGGACCGTTATATGTTTGGCTATTTACTGATATGCATTATGTAGACCGTTATGTGTTTTGGTTATTTACTGATATTCATTATGTAGACCGTTATATGTTTTGATTATTTACTGATATGCATTATGTAGACCGTCATATGTTTTGATTATTTACTGATATGCATTATTTAGACCGTTATATGTTTTGGTTCGATTGATCCGTTTCTTGCTTTTAAATGACTTTGCTTCTTTATTAAGAAATTTTCTATTCAATTGCCAGCGGCAATGACTTCATTCTTCAAAAAAGTCACGAAAACAGGTTCTGCAATGCTAGCTAGCTAGCTACGTACCTACCCAGCTGGCTTGCTATCTAGATAGATTGATAGATAGAGAGATAGATGGTTTAAACCACTGGCTTAAATATTAACTAGCTAAATTCCCATTATATATTAAGTACCGAATGTTAGCATGTAAAGAACCGGAAGATTTCTTTATATTGTCTTAAGGGCTAATTAACAACACAGCTTGTTTTTGTTTTCCAGAAGGAAAGAAATATTATGTACCTGCATATAGGTTTTTACATCATATTAGCATAGAACTCCCTATATGTTCTGATTAAAATGTAAGTTATAAAAATTCGAAATAAATAATTGCAACAAAAAAATTTTTTTATTAAAATAAATCCTTTCCAAATTAACGTAAATATATAGTACCAGATGAGAAAAGACAATAGGTACATATTTTAAATCTCTGTAAATGGTATATAAACAAAAGCTAACGGCCAAACCCCAAACTCTTTAAATTATAGTCAAAATATGCTATTGAAACTACATTCATTCGAAAAGGCCAAACGTTACTCAGAGGTTCTAGATTTAAGAAAAATGCCACAGAGGGTGAAAGTCAAGAATGCGTTTCACTCTCAAGTAGACACTTATAGGTTATGCACACCAATAGAAATTCACCGTTTAGGAGGTATGTTTGAATCTACCAATCGAGATTCACCGTTTGGGAGTTTAAGTATGAATCAGTGATCAGCACAATGCCACTTCATTTCTGGGATGTATTATGCATGACGGATACCATTCTTGCTATGTTTCTGATGTCCCAAAACTTGCTTTTTTGAATCTTCACTCCACATATTTTCCAAGTATACAGAACCTGCCGATTTACATAATATTTGAGGTCACATTATGGAATAAAGAAACAACAGTACATGCTGCATGAACAGATCTCGTTTATGTTAGTTTTTGATATTAATGCTTTGTCAAATTAAAAATTTTACGTGGCATCAGAGTGGAATGTTTTTTGTTTTTGTTAGAGGTATCAGTGTAATTATTGATAATGAACGGCTCCAGATGGTGAACTGGGGTATTGCTGTGACAGCGTCAGCCTTGATTTCATCTTTCGAACCATCTGCATACAGGAGGCATATAGCCATGATAGGAGGCTCTATTTCCACCGAATTTGCTCTGAGAAAAGAGGATTGGTCGAGTGGAGGACGTTTTAATTTGTCAAAGATGAAATGTTTTGTTGAGTAAGGAAAAACAAAAGTATTTTGCAGTGTTGCTGAGAGAAATTTTAGCTAATTCCAGATGAGTACGAATTCGTATGCCAAACATTTGAATCTACTTTGATTTCTGAGTATTCAAGGTTTGGACCTAACGAAGACATCATAGGATGGATTAGATGGATTAGAAAGAGTTTGGCAGTATACGGAAGAGTCAGTTTCATTTTTCGGAGGTGACGTGGTGGTTCACATGAACAAAATGGGCTTTCTGGAGAGGAAGTTCTAAATTTTCTTAAACAAAGTCTAAGTCTATGATTGTGTACCGAATGAAACATCTACAGAAAAGAGCTTGGAGGATTTAGTTTCAGTGGTAAGGTGGCATTCAACTGTTACGACTCTATGATCTTAAACCATGTAAGAGAAAGAAGCGTAACCAACAAGTTTAGGAAAATAAACAAATAATTTATTTCCATAGAATACGAAGTGAAAATTCAAAAGACACTTACAGTAGTGTGAATGAAACTAAAATATCCTTTAATGTTCTATCACAAGTCCAAAATTATAAATGTTCCGAATGATTCCAATAATCTTGAATGTGCCAATATACCAATAGGTTCGAATGTACCGATGTATCAATAGTCTGGATGTATTACAGTGAGATAATCCAGAATATCTTTGAATGAATTCATGATAATTCCAAAGTAGTGTTTTAGTCCAAAAGATCAATGAGCACTTTGTAATTCTAATGAATAATTTAAATAAATGATTAGTCCCAAATTATAAGTGAACACAACTAAAAACTCCGATCATATATTCACAAAGACTGATATCAAACAAGAATGAACAGTCTTTTATATACAGACTGTCACGTGACATTTGACGCAATGGTATTTTCTGGAAAACAAAGCACTAATTCGTAAACAATAGTAAATAGTCCTGTAGGCAAAAACTCTACCCATAATCACGGACAAAGGTCAATCACAAAATAAAATTAAATATACACACCACCTCCCGTCATAAAGAAAAAGAAGATTTATTTAATAAGACTTTTTCACCTGTTAGTCAAATATACATATGATAGAATAATAATGAAAATTATGTAGGAAGATGTCTTATGAATGTAACATGATATGCACAAAATAAAGCATTATTGTACTTCTATACACGTGAAAGCGCATCTGCAACTGGATTTTATTTTCCCTTGCTGTGCCTGATGTCATGTTAAAATATGTTTGAATTCCGAAGATTGGTTAAATCACAGTCACTACCATCAGATTGCACGCTATCGTTTAAGTCTTCACTGTGCGGGACAAGTGCAACTAAATTGATTGGATGATTAACATGGCTATCTCTTTGGACACACTCATTTAACATATTTAGACTTCAAAGTTGTTTCTGTTTACGACTCCCAGGAGTATTGATGATATAATTTAAATCACTTGCTTCCTTTTTAATTGTATAAAGACTATGATACTTAGCCTGAAGAAGATTTTGAGGTATGGACAAGAGAGCCAGAACTCTGACACCAGGCTGAAAACTTCTTTCCTTTATAGTTTTGTCCTATCTTAATTTCATTTTTGGACTAAATAGAGTGAAGATTAGTTCTTGCTTCTTCACAAGACTTTGACAACATATACTTGAAATCAGGGACATAGTCTGGTTATCTCAGATGGTATCCATATTTTCATAAGAACCCCAATTCACACAAAACAACACACCGGTATCTGTGTGACTTAAGTATCGCTAATAGCTCTCTGAAACGATCAGGAAATCTCAGAATCTTGTTCCTGTTCAACAATGAGTAGTTTGTCTTTTGGTCACTGTTACGTATATGTAATTAAATTACTTGTGTGTTAGTTTTAAATTCTTTTTTGTTTAATTTTTGTTTCATTATATTTTATTGTAATGATAATTTTCACGGGATTTGATATTTTTTTTTTATAGAAAATTAAGTCTTCTATTTTGACCTGATTAGAACGTAAAAGTATTACTTATCACTATTTTTAGCTCACCTTGGTTGAGACGTTTGTAAACACTAAGCGAAAATGATTGGTTATTACCAGGGTCATATTCGGCCCACGTGTTGTAAATAGCCTTTTTTATTATTCATTTTCAGCGTGAGAATCTGATTCTTTGATAGGGCTATTCTGGCCTACGTGTAAAATAGCATTTTTCTTTTACTGCGCGGTTCGATGATTAAGTGATCATGCGACCCATCACGAGTGTCGAAATGACGTTCTAGCTGGGTTTAATACTCATATCTCAGTGAAATTTTGGTCATTCGTAAAATTGTACCTTTGGGCTCAAGGTATTTGTCTTGTTGTTGCCATTTGAGTTGATGTTCTTATTTAAACTAATTTATTCACCCTGGGAAATATTTTACTTCAACAAAATACTTGGACAAAGACATTCACTAAATTATTTGGAATTCTAAAGCCGGATTATATTCTTCGTTACTCAACAAGGAACTGTTGACACATCAACACAAACTGGTTATAGAGGACGTCATCGCCTTTCATATTGGAACTTCATCGAGATTCGAACCTGGATTCAATTAGAACTTTTTATGATAGGACTTATATTTTTAAATTTTAGGATTAATTTTTGGATTATATTCACAAACCGTAAGTCCTATTTCATATTTTTAATTTTTTTCTAGGGAAATAAATTATTTTACTAAATTTACAAAGCTTGTTGACTTCACTCTTTTCTTTTGTTACTTTTGTACCAGCCTACACGTAACAGTCACATTTATTAGAATGAGGAGAATGAGTCGTAAAAAACTGATCACTTTGTTCAATATCTCTTAATTGATCAATGCCAGTAACAAAAGTGACCTCATTAAAAGCATGACCAGTAAATGTATCAGCTAAAGGAATAATTTATGATTAACATCATTCTCAACAGCTCTTTGTGCCATAGATGTAATAACTGCACAATCGGGGCATACAGCAGGGATTTCAATTTCAATAGAATCAACCTTTTGATCCAAACAAGACTTGTCAGTTACAAGTGGATTAACCACAACCTTATCTCATTGTCTAGTAATACACGAATACCTTCGAAAGGTAAAGAATTCCGTTCCGACTGTCACGGGTCCTGATACTAAGTCTGATGCCAAATTGACACTACGATGATTAACCGTAACAAAGCTACAATCTACTCCCTGAAGAAGAACACTTTCAGCGGAATAATAGTTCTCAGTCAAAGGAAAAGTGACTGATAATAAAAGACTCTGCGAAGCTCCGGTATCCTTTAATATTTTAGTTTGGATAATCTTGGCAGAATCACTAATAAGTGACATAGAACCTTTCAACATGAATAGTTCATAATTCTCCATAATAAAATCTTGATGGCCACCTTTTTCTGCGAAAACGCGGCCACTTAACTATTGCTGCTGCTCTACGTACTTGTGTATAACATCAGCCTTATATTTGGGCTCCTCTACTCGAAGCAATACTATGTGTCCATAAAATAGTGATGTCAGCGGAGGGTTCAGCGTGCCAAATAAAATTCGTCAAGGCCACTGCGATACATCTCGAGGACTTCTTCTGCATCCATAAGCCATAAAATTATGCATGTTGCTGCATGTAACTGTGTGGTATCATTGCTTGATTTTAGCGGCGTAACATTATCTTTATCGCGGTTGTCTAAGCCAGAGAACAAAACTAAGAGACCTATGTTGCCTCAAATATGACTTAGAACATCATAATAAGAATCAGAAGGAGTAACAATTTTGAGTTATATATGAACTCGCCTATAATTGAGCTTACACAACTGGTATAGACGTGAAGAATGCAGCAGTATAAAATGTGTGTGTGTTTGCCATCGTCCAATAAAGATGCTTTAATTAAACAACAAACTGGTGTCTAAAGAGTCAAAACAAATTTCTGGACAGAAAGCTGTTGTCAGTTGCGACAAACATAAGTGGATTTAAGGTAGCTGCATCATCAGAATACTCGAGTGCACACAAATCATTTTACGCATTTGTCCATAACGTTGCAGAGTACAACCTGGAAACGAGTGGTCTCTGCTGGTATTTACGCTAAGCACTTTATACAATTAAGATGTCCAGTTGCGGTCACAATATCTTGATTTCAAATTGCTGGACGATCACAGGGTGGGGAGTTTATGAAAAGGTTGGAGGTGCCTGGTAGCATCCAATGACGTAACTAACTGGACCATTCTTCATACTAGCACTGAAGTAATAGTTTGAATTATACAACTGACACTGCAGATCCTGGCACAAAGAAATTTTTTTTATGTCAGCTTATTCTGTGTTTTTTCTCTTCCAAGAACTCTTGTCCAGAGTTACTTTCAAACTGTCACGCTTGGTGATATTTTGTAAACAATATGTCATACCAGAATTTGTGAGGATTGCTCGCAAACTTAATAAGCTGTTGTTTCAGGAAGCGCATAATGAAACTGAAGTTGAGAGCTTTCTGGTCACAGTATGTTATGACAGCGTAGGCGCCACAAGAACCTTGTAGAAGCTGTTTTGTTTATATCTAGCTGAGTTTTAGGTAGACGCTAATAGACAATATTTTTTTTCCAGTAGGTAATGTGAGAATAAAACAACTGCAAGACGAACTTGATAATTATGATCAGAGAAAAGGTTTGCAATAATGAAGATTCATCAAGCTAGCCTGGCTAAGAAGATATAAACGATTGTAAGAATTACAGTAAACAAGCTAAACAACGAAACCTTAGAATAAAAAATTTAAACACAAACCATGTGCGCCAAATAGAAGAAAGATCAAAGCGATGTTCACGATTGTGGACAAAGAAGTAAGATGAAAACAAAATCAAAACACTGAAAGAAAACTGCAAGAATGCGTCAGCAGAAGAAGATTTTAGGGAGAACTCAGTTTAAAACTTAGATGACATAGAAAGAATACTGCATGTGATGAATGTATCTCGTAAAGAAAACAAGGAACCCGATTCACTTGCTGACGTGAACCCTGACCCTAAAGGGAGAATTCCACACAGCCTGAAAATGGGGGGTCATATCAAGATGCAATTCCACAAATCTTAAAAAAGACTGCAGAAGATTGTTATTTACTTGAAAAGTATAAAGACTATGACGATTATGAGAGCAGGTTTCTAGGCCCGGCTCTAGAACATATTGAAAAATTGTCCATAGAAGAAACATTAGCTCTTTCCGCGTTTAATGACAAGATAAACTTATACATAGGGGACACCTTAATAGTTCAGGATCTGGAAATAATAAATCACCTTCGTAACCACACCTTCGACATGAAGCAGCATGAGGCTCATTTTGAAAAAATGTAAATCATTAAAACAGATTAGGACAAATTAGATGTTGAGTTACTGCCTATTTTGCAAAAACAATTGAGACTTATTATCTTTTTGTTAAGTATCACTACATACATACATACACAAACATATATATATATATATATATATATATATATATATATATATATATATATATATATATATATATATATATATATATATATATATATATATATATATATATGATGCAATGAGTTTCAAGTCGTTATTGATTTTATTAAGATCCAAGCTTGATGACCTAATATGTATACCTAAGGAGCGGACATCGGCTACAATAGATATACAACGAGGAGACTTTGTTGGCATTTCAGAATCGGAATCTTTTCTTATCAAGCATTATTTAGACTACATGAAACGCAGAATACACGATTATGGTCTGCAAGAAAACACGCCTTATCTTTCTATTCAAATATCGTCAGCAAACTTGAAGCATAAAAGCCACAACCTGAAATTCAACAGCTACAGGCTGAAGCAGAATGCCACAACCTGAGGTAGAAGTTCCGGAGAAATAAAACGATAAAAACTGAATATGGCCTATTATCTGATTACACTATATTTGGTTAGACTTGGTGTTGATATCAATTTGTTCTTTTGTGGCTATCAAATATGCGGAAGCGCATTCAGAATATCAAGACTTCACAGTATGGACACAAATTACTTTCTTCACGGATTCTCAAAAGCTGATGCTCACATCGAAAGCAAACTTGGAGGACAGAGAATATTGTAGCAGTTTCTTATGAATATTATGCGAGCAAATCCAAATTTGGGGATACGTACTAACTTTTTGCTTGCAGTCAATGAATCTGATCTGGAAAATAGGAACTTATCACATTATCACATCTATCACAAGAGAGAATAATATTTCAAGAAATCTTACAGTTATTATAAACGCTTATTAATTTTCTTGTCTGGTATTCCGTTAGCACTAAGTACTAAGCACTGCAGGAGTTGCTGGCACGGGCACATTTCTAAATCAATTTCTTCTGATTGTTTCTGGCATTGGAAACGTAGCGCATACCGCCCTCAGAAAAGTGGATCCTAGAGTTCAAAGCAAATAATCTATGTGTAATTATGCGTACATTGCATACACGCAAATTCTGATTCAAATTAGGACTTGCGTGCATTCAACATGGAATAATTATGAATCGTTTACGACATCGTGGTCGCACTAAATTTTATCAACACCTCATGTTTCAAAATAAAAGCATTGGCCCTGAAGCTGATAGTGTTTTTCTAAACTACGATAAGTACATTAATGCGACGTGAATTAAAATTTGGTACGTCTATATTGGTGTTTACAAAATCATACAGATATCGCTTTCCACCAAGCATATTTTATTATGAGCCAAGATCTTTTTAATTCTATGGAGATCTCCGAGTAAAACTCAGAGTGATATAGATGTTCCTTTGACGTGTGATAAATCATTTTGAAAGCGTCTTGACAAAACTCTGTGACATTTAGCAATCTTATTTCTTGTACCATTCAACTGGCATCTTTTATATTCCAGCTTATAGGAAATTTTATGTTATTGTATGCGAACTCGCACTGCCATTATTCCTTCTGACTTGAGGTTGTACATTATACAGTTTTCTTGTCTCTAATTCAAATGCAATCTCTCGCAATTTTGACATAATTGGAATTGCAATAGTTGGTGAATGTAGCGACCATTTCCATTGGTCAGAACATAACCATGTGATCAGGCCAAGCTGCGTTTATATCTACATAAACTTTACGGAGAACTATATTATACCAACTCCTACAATTAGAGGGTATACACACTGAAATAAAAATATTGGTGGGTTTATGTCGTATTCTGGAAAGTGAATATATTGATCTTGATAGAATCAAATACAATGCATTTTTGTTTGAAAATAAATAGTTCTTTCTTTTACCAGATTTAATCTAAATCTGGGGAAAAATAATGTTGAATGTACGCTACACCTTTGTCTTTCACTGCGGCAGGTCACAAATTAAAATGATAGATATATGGCTATAGGGATTTGGAGGAGATGGGTTCAAAGACTAATGTTATAACACTGGACCGACAGTCCTACAATGTAAGACGCCAACCCTGAATGGTACGATGTGTGGGTGGGAGTGGCGCGTCGGAGATCCCGCCCATACCCCATCGTAACTGTAAATGTTACTTCGTTTGACTATTGGACCCCAATTGCTATAACCATTAATCGATAGTCCTAATTTCATTTATAAACAGCTCCAGAATGGAGCATAACCTGTTAATGAACAACAACAACAACAACAACAACAACAATAAAAACACAATAAATAAAAACAAAACTCACGAGTCTAAACAATATTGTAAAGAAACGGCCAAAACACATTTAACTCGACTATGAACTCATCCAATCCAAAAGTCATTTGTATGTTCAAGAAAACATCATATCCATTGCTTTGACTATTAAGCTTCCACTCAGAACACTTGCCATTTAAGAACAAAATATTAAGACCATGTTGTTGAATGTTCATAATCTTATATCGTGCAGCATTGGTGGACTTGCTTGTTTGATGTTGACGCAGCTATTACGTTAATCATAGAGAATTCCCTGTTTCTAAAATAACTACGTAGTAAAAGCCATCAAAAAGAATTTATACGCTTAAATAAGTCTCTAGAATGGATACGAAACTCCTTCAAAAAGTAAACTAAGTGTAACTTTGCTTTTCGGAGTTTATTGTGGTATAAGCTGTCATTTGCCGACTAACACAGCTTAAATAACGCCCTTCAACAACTGACAGTTTATACGTTTATAATTATGTAGTTAAACGTAATTTTGACAATTTTTCAAGGTGGGACGACGATTTTCTTTTCTGCAGGATACTTTTTGGTGATATCGTTATTGTATAAGAAACAAAGCCAGGCTGGTCTTTGACACTTGTAATGTCGTAACCGTATTCTTTATGCAGATATTTCTTCAGGAACAACGCTAATTCTGCCTCGTTTGATTCTCCTAAGTCAACAAAATCATATTAGTCTCCAAAAATTCCAATGCCGCCTATCGCGATCGGAACCATTTCATATCAGCCATATTTTCTGTTGTGAAATCTTTAGTCATAGTTTGGATAAAATCCCAGATGACCTAGCGAACCTTTGCGAACAATGGTGACTACTAGAAAACTGCGCAATGCTATTACAGAAACTTCTAGACCGGATAATACTTGCAACAAATAATAATCAGTCAGTTTGCTGACTTCTCTGACAAAGGAACAGTTGAATTCTGGAAGGAAACTGTTATTGCCATTAACTATGTTGCTATCTGCCTGTATGTGAAACCATCGATATTTCTGATGTAGATGTCGTTGCCTATGTGGTGACCTCGACATATTTTGTGATTACAGGATCAGAAAACGTTCCCCAAAGGTAAGGCAATGTTACGTAATCGTTTTGTTTGCCAAGCCTTTTCTAGCTGTCTTCTGGCGATGCAAATATACAGACACCAAGAACTGTAGCCAACTTAGTGCCACCTACTGTGGTCGGCATCATCGAGTACCATGTTGCTGACTTCTGTTCCAGCTTATGCGGTTTCACGAAATTTAAGATAGTGTTAAAATCTATTGTTTATTCTAAATTTTTTGTTCAATTCAGTATTAAACAAACGTTGTAGAGAAAAGGCAGCTAGTATGACTGTTTCAGGAGAGATCATTTGCACGTGAAACAAAATGTTTGCAAAATACCAGTATCGGACCTGGTGCTAGTCCTGCTAAAAAATATTATTCCTCAGCTGATAGGACCATATTGGAATCGCTTATCCACTTGCACCCTGTCGACATTCTGATCACCTTAAGTGGCGGGTTTTGACTTATTTAAGTCATGTGTCTACCCGTGACTTTGTGCTGCCGAAAGCGGTAAGATCCAAATCGGAAAATTAAGTCGTACCTCCTAACTATTTAAAGATTGTAAAACAGACCTCACTGCGAATGTCAGTACAGAGTGCCCAACCTAATGAGATAACATACATTTCCATCGATATCAATCAATATTCTTCAATGTTTAGTTAAATAAGTGTTATACGACATTTCTTAGTTTCTGTCTTGGTAAATTTGCATATTGGCGTGCAGCTATATAATTTAATCAGGGGAAGTAACTCACATGTGCCTGCCATCATTTTAGTATAAGATCATTATACAACCACAATCCACCGCCATCTGTTTCGTTTAAAGGCAACTCTAAATGGTAATAGAGAGTATTGATGCTACTGAGTTCACCTAGTTCGTTCTTACAACACTCTAGAAACGCTTGTTTCCAATAATGCAATTGTGCACGCGATATTCGTTTTCATAGATGAGCTGATTGCATGTCAATATGAGAATGATCATATCTACGCATCTCTCTTTATATTGAAAACGTGATCTGGGTCCTTGTAATAACCACAATAATCAGATCGGGAACCACTTTTATATACTACACTGCTACTGCAGACTAAGCCATATATGTTCTTCTCCTCTTATGCATAAGCTAAATTAAATAAGATAGCAACTTTAGGTTTTACGCTGGTCCTTCGGACGGCAATTTTATAGCATAAGATGATATATTATTTTATGCATATTGCTGAGTGAATAGCACTATGTTTTATAACTGTTACATTGAAGAAGGTGGTTTACTTAAATAAGATATATTGCTTGTTCCCGAAATAGTCCTCTCAAATGAATTTCCCGATATCGCTATTGAGATATATCTTTCATTCTGTGTATGAGTAAAAGGTTGCATTGCCCTCTACTAAGATAACGTATCAACAGTATACATCTAACCCGATGATAAGATAAATGGTGACGTTTAGAATTATCAAGTAGTTGACATTTAAAATCATATCTCATGTACAAAAATACGTGGGCAGTGAAATATTTTCTAGGCGCAATGGAAAACTACTCCCAGTAGAAGGAAACACTTTTCACCCAAACAAAATTTTCGATGAAAAACAGAAAGTTTGTGCACGGATTTTTCATAATTTCCTCCCGGTTCTTATTGCCATCGTCACAGTACTCGTCATGGTCCATAAGAAATCCGACACACCGGAAGTCAGTCTTAAGCAGGAGACAATGTCAGCATGGGAATGTGTGTTACTGCCGGGATCTCAGACACCGGAATTGGAGAAGGCGAAATGTTTGTTGGATGGTTCACCTCCAGTTGATGGGTGAGAATCTGTCTTTTACAGTGTCCTAGTAATCAATATTGACGTTACCGTGATTGCCACTATTGTTATGTAAGTTTGTCCTTTATAGTGTCCTAGTCATCAATATTGATGTTACCGTGATTGCCATATTGTTATGTAAGTTTGTCCTTTATAGTGTCCATTACAGTGTCCTAGTCATTAATATTGACGTTACCGTGATTGTCATTATTGTTATTTAAGTTTGTCCTTTATGGTGTCCTTTACAGTGTCATAGTCATCAATATTGACGTTATCGTGATTGCCGCTATTGTTATGTAAGTTTGTCCTTTATGGTGTCCTTTACAGTGGCCTAGTCATCAATATTGACGTTATCGTGATTGCCGCTATTGTTATGTAAGTTTGTCCTTTATAGTGTCCTAGTCATCAATATTGACGTTATCGTGATTGACACTATCGTTATGTAAGTTCTCATGAACGTTAGGATACACTGTGTGGCTAATTCGCACTATAACGTTCGAAAATAGATTAGATCTTAATCTGCAAACCATCACCTTCATGACTGGCAGAATGAAGAGTATTCCTCTTATAGATTAAAGACTTTTGCATACGGTCTAGGCCACTGATTCTAGCAGGTGAAATCATTTTGTTTACTTGGATTTTATGGCTCATGTTCACAAAATATTATCCAAAAGCTTGATCGTAGAGTTTCTCAAAAATCACCTCAACCTGGAAATAATGACTTGCTTTTCGCTCACACATGAACTCTGTACGAAAAGTAGGTTACAAGGGTTTGGAATGATTCGCTTTTTGATACATTTTTCAGGTCCGAATATTTTATTATCACCTAATGGGATGTACACAAGGTAAATGACTTTTCGCATCCACAAGCGATTCAAACTGCTTACCTGACGACGTTGGTGAACAGCGTCACTGCCTGGACAGATTGTTTGACCCCAGGGCCAGCCTGACTTTGATCAGTCCTTTTTGTCGACTTTAGTTAAAGTTTGACAGTAATGTACCAACTTTTAAAAGTTGCAGCGCCTTATCTGCTGGTTCAAGCATATAATATATATAGTTTCCCTTACATTTTGATAAGTCCTGAAACAATGGTGTAAAATAAATAAACGTCAAAGAAGAAATTAACTTGTGGTGGCAGTGGTTTATCAAGAGTAGTAACAGCGCCATCTAGGGAGCGATGTGCTAGATAATATTGAAGGAATGGTCGAATGATAATGATGATTTACTAATCAAATTTGGTTTAAAGCAAAACTTATTAGGAGCGTGCTTCAATTACCTGCCATGTTTTTATAATGTACGTCCTATCATGTTTAAGAAAAACAGAAAGAAAACAAATATACGTAACGAAGCGTTAAATGAGCGGTTGTAGGTTCCACTATTATATTTTGATAAGGAATTCAATGAACAGATGAAAGAGGTAAAAGATGTCACTATGGCTCAAAACTCTTTGAGATCAATACATGGGCATCTTTTGCATGTTCCCATGCTATTTCTACCTGATATTGATTTAATACAACACATTCGTTCCGTAAGTTGCATTTCTACATTGAAGGTTGTTCAAGGATGTTTGCCTGCGCCATCCGTCTTCCAAATCGACACGAAAAGGTATGACAACCTCTTTGATACCATGGACATTTTATGTGTGTCTTTCAAATCTCTGCTCAAGGGATTTTCTAAGAATGTAGTTAAAGATATGTTTTAGTAATTTTTCCCTATACCTATGAAGCAATTCTCACAGTTGGTTTTCTCTTGCTCGCAGGCATAATGACTTTGCTATGCAGCTTCGAGCATTCGCAAAGAATAAAGTGTACAGAACTGACCTTTATGGTGATCTTCGGGAACACTGGAACACCAGTCAGACAGATATTCCCAGACTGCGACAAGGGATTTTGGGTGCTCAAGTTAGCGAAGCATGCATCAATTTTATTTTATTTATTGTATAGCTTATATTGTGAAAGACTGACGCATCGGGTAGTGTAATGGAATTGGGGCGCTGGGGCATACATGTAAAATTTCGAACCGTCGATTCCCAAAGGAAATAAGCAGAAGAAAATAATAGGAGCACTTGAAGCTGACAGTAGTGGCAATTAGGCAAGTTTTAATTGAGGTAAATTAGATAGTTATCACAATACAAAGAAAAATTGGTCACTATACTTTTCGTAGCTAGTAGTTAGATTAAAGTTAATTAGTAAATTGGTTAGGTAATTGAATTGAATGTTGCTACATAGAAATAATTTAATAAGCTGATTATTTAAAACATGATGACCAGCCACACCTAATACTACCTAAAATGTTGTTTGTCAGAGGCTGAAAATGTAACTAAACTTAAAATGAGTTGAATAAATAATAATAATTAGATTTCACAAGTTTCTGTTAGGAGGTAATTTAAGATCCTATTCCATGGAAATGATTTGGCATCATATTCAACTGAAGTAATATAACATCCAAATTTGATACATATATTTGTCAGAAAATACAACGTTATAGTGCTTGTAATTTATTGTAGTTCTGGTCAATTTACGTCGACTGTTACACACAGTACAAAGATGCCGTACGTCAGTCGCTCGAACAGCTAGACGTGATCAGAAAATTAATCAACAAATATCCAGAGGTTTTCAGATTTGTCACCACAGCACAAGGTATACTACTATTTACTACTAGAACATAATAGAAAGCAGCCGAAACGATAATATTTACAAAAAGGATATCGCTATTATCAGACCATACTTATTACATATTGATATCGTTTTGAAGATCAAGGTCTAGACTGTACTAAGTTTCAATTCTCAGCTTTAAAGGGTCCTTATTTTATAAACCCGTCAGCAGATACCATCTCATCTCACCCCACCCCCGGCGAAAAAAGTGTAGCGACAAGCGCCGACTCCACGCACTGCTGCAGCACGAAAAGCGGCTCAATAATAGCCGTAACGAAAGCAAAAGCAAGCAGCCTTTTCGTCCCATGCTAACAGATGTCTAAACCTCAGGGCTTGAAACTTCTCTTAGGGACAGAAAAAGATATAATATTACTTGGGAACAGATTATTCGAAATAGTAAGTGATGCTCGCAGGGAATGAATTTAAACAATTTTCGGAGACCCCTGCAGCAGTGGATCTGTGGAGGTGATATATTATTATCGATGATGTAATGGACAAGTTTAACACTTGGAAAACCGAGACACTCTCGAGCCTGAAGTTCGTGTTGTCTTTCTTAATGAGCATGACACAACGGAGCCGCCGCTCGACTGGCAAAAGAGAATACTTTGCGATGTTGTCAGGGTGCAACTCTCTGTCTTCTTCCATTTGGTGGATGTTTCGCAGCCTCTTTGGGATAACCTGGACTTTTGTTGCTTGCTCAGCAAATTCTAGGACTGTAATAGAAGGTACTTAAGAAACATCGCCAAAAAACCAACAAAACCTTATATAAGTTGGATTGTGGAATCTTGCCCGTCTTAACCGCCCTGGTCAGCCTGTTCCAAGTAGAGTGGAGCGTTTGGAGATGCCCTGGCTTGACGGTATGATTTCGCTGCGCAAGTGACGCTTGCCTGGTATTGCTATTGACATTCACGGCAACGTGGTCTGTAGGATTGTACCAGAGAGGCGCAACACAAACGTCAAGACGCCTTTTCACTCTTCCTGTTCAACAATCATATTTGGTTTGTAAACAAAGATATCAATACTTTTTACTTCCAGGCATATGCAACAACAAGGCAGTTTAGGGGTAACTCTTCACAAGCTTGCCAGTGCTTTTGCCTACACTACGGTTACAGTGCGTACATACAGCGATCACACGGCTCTATTGGAGCAGCATGCTCGCCAGAGGTTACAAAAGGTTGGCCGTAGTTTCTTGGATGGGGTCTAAACAGATGGCATGATGTGGAACACATCCGCATTGACGCCAGCTCCCATTAAAATGGCGTTTGTTAGAACAAGTGGACCTTAGTATAGCTTGATATCCAGACGCATCTGCTTATGAGAGCAAGAAGGAAATCACTAACGACGTAGAACTGGACAACAATGGAAGACTGATAGAAATATATGCACCGATAAATTGGACAGCAAAGAAATACACGAGTATCTGGCAGCGCTACTGGGTGAAATGATGAACAGGGAATTCTAGCTCTGCTTTCCGCTAGATAAAAGATAATATCATACAGTTACAAGTGGACACCCCGATGAATGCTCTGTGTGACACCCTAGATGGATAAGGGTTTAACGAGTTCGGCCATCGCTCAGATTGAGCAGGCGAAGGAATTACTTTTACCTTATGATGTCAGTGGCTACGACACTGCTCTTTTTTGACGAAGTCTACCTCTACAACCCCAACGGGTTTTCTGACTTTGTCCAGAAGTACATGGGTACACAATCATCTTTTACAACGGGAATACTTCTAAATATGAACCAGCTGAATAGGTGTTTGGATTTGACGTTGACGAGTACTATGCTGGGGCCCTTGCTCAGATCTTCCCAAGTCACCTGCTTCTTCTATGAAGAGTGGGACACACTTATTGCATCTACTCAGACGTGGTGTAACATTTACATGTACTAAGTGCGGGATTGGGCGCTACGCATATTGTTTGAATTATGGTTCAGAAGGATTCTGATAAGAAAAAATCCTTTCAGATATATAGCGAGTTTCTAGCACTTTCCTATAAATCATTTTAACACATTTATAATTATACTTAACGCTTTTATATGTCTGAAGAAGGGTATAAGGGTATATTGGTATATTTTGTACTTTCAAAGACCAATCGCAGACTCTATACAGACGTTGCTGCACACCAAAGGAGTATGCTCAATATGTGGAAC